>JAQIVF010000225.1:0-28501 GCA_034698365.1 Steganacarus magnus
GAAAGATGCAAAATCGTTTGAAATCGTTTAGTATTTTAAAAATCGTTTGATTCGTTTCAATCGTTTGTTTAAAAATTTCTTATTTGTATTTTACTGTATCTGTATGCCATATTTTATGAGGAATTATAAAGTTTTAAAGAAATAGTTAATTAACGATTTTCAAAGCCCTAGTTATTATTATTTAGCTTATTAAAAATATAATTTAATTAGACTCGTCTAAAATAATAATATTTAATTTTGAAATTGAATTTAAGTATTTATAATTAACATAAATATTTTAATCGCATTTGTGAAAACGAAAACAAATTTATTAATTGTTAAATGATTTAAATAAATTGTGCAATTTTAGTAAAATAATACATATTAAATGGTTTTCAGAATTACTTTTTTATGCAATAAGTGTTGTAACTTATAAGCATATTTTAAGTTAAAATTGGTTAACCGGTTAACTCTATTTTAGAAAATAACCTTAACCAGTTAAAAATCTTTAAAGTTTAACTTAAAGTTCTAACCGAAACTTGAACGCGTAACCGTTAAAATGTTCATCTCTAATATTAAATTATAAGAAGTAAATAATAGAAAAGATTGGAAAATATATCACGATTCTGTTATGTCTGTACATTATATGAGTTTTTCTCATTTATATTCCAATGAATTGATTTACTGAATTTCTTTTTAATATATCTAATAAACAATAGATTCAGTGATAGCTGGTCCGATCTTCCACGACGTAAGACTGATTTCGAAGAATTCGATAATTTTGACAAAAAAGAGAAACCGTCTAAAAAGTATGAAGACTCAATCAGCGAGAATAGCAACGAAGACGCTAACAAAAACGATTTGTTGGAAGCAGACAAAAAATTTAGCGATGCGCCCAAAACTAAGCAGCAAAACACCAACACTACTGTCAATAGTGTAGCGAAGACAAAGAAAATAGATAGCGTTAAAAAGATAGATTTAGGCGCAGCTTCTAATTTTGGTAAAACGGAGAGCAGCTCTTCAAAACACTCATCACTTATTGAAACTGATATTTCACTGGAGACTGCGAACCCCAAAATAAAGACAACCCAAGATCTTCTTAATGATATTTTTAATGACTCCGATAGTACTAGTGGAACAATAAATAATGGCACCGCTAATAATAATGTACACGAAGAATTTGCTGATTTTACACAATTTGTTGGTACAAACGATAATACTGTTACTGATACTATCACTAATACTGCGGACGAATTCGCCGATTTTGCGACAGCTTTTTCTTCGACCACAACAGAGCCAGCAGTAGCAGTGCCCGCACAAACAGAATTATTATGTTCACCTTTAATGGCCGACAATTTGCTAATGACATCGACGAATCCCTTTATCGGAAACGACAGCTCATTTATACCGGTATTACAACCCTCACAAGCGTCACCTCTGAATCAATTCGCTTTATTACAAAATAATGTTCCACTAGAAAATGATTTGTTTGCCAGTAATAATAATATTATTAATAATAATAACGATAATAGCAGCAGCGAAAGTGCTTCGACCGCCAATACTTGGAGTAATATAAGTGGAAATGTGAATATAAATGTAGATAATTTATTAGTTAGTAAATACGAGAGACATAGTGCTCCGACTATGAACCAATTGGCTGCAGGTGTTCAAAACATATCTATATCCGCAACTCAAGCAAACAATACTTCTTTCTCAGTTCATCGTCCAATAACACAGCAATCGCTGTTCGGTGAGTGATAACTTCAAATAGATTATTATTGTAAGCCAACTTCTCTATCAGTTTTAACACCGTTTACTGCTATTTACCTTTGTATTACTAATAAGCAATATATAGTGTATCATTAATTCAATCAATGATTGAGAACTGCATCGTGTTTTATCATCGTATACTAATACCCCTTTATATTTATCGTACCGTATGTCTAATGTAATAATTTATTATAGTAATTATTAGTAGCAATTTTAAGTATTTGTGTAGTTTTTGATATTAATAATTCTTTAATTGTGTATATAACATGAGAGCTAAAGTAATTTTGTAATAATATAAATGATTAATACATCAAAACATTAAATTAAAAAAAATCTAAAAGAAAACAAAAATTAATTTAAAAAACTTTATTTGTTATGTGATAATTTTTCAATTATTTTCTGTTAGACAATACTTCTCAATCGCGATCGCCGGGTGTGTATGCTTCAAACGCTTCAGTGCGTCAAACATCGTGGCATAATTCAAATAAGGGATCATTCGGAATGTGATTGAAATTCATCCGCGGTTTTATTTCGAGTTTTAATGAAATTTGTTAATTTTTGTCTGAAAGAAAAAAATATTAATGGCAATAATTTACATAAGTTTTAATTGTTTAAGTATTTAATTTTAATATAAAGTTATTGTTAAATTTTTCTTCTGATTTATTCAGAGTAATCGTTGTCACATTCCTTTATGTATACAAAAAAAAGACCACAACAATCTCTTTTAATTTTTGTTTTTCTTTATTATTACTTTTATGCCGTTTTTCTTTTATTATTACTTTTATGCATCACTAGCTATTCATCAAAAGTAATATTAAAGAGTTGTTTTTTTTATTAACCCACCAGTTTTACGTAAAGATTACAAATATTTGTGATACGTTTGCCAATTTACTATAAATTTATTTAAAAAAAACACAAAAATCTTAACTGAAAATATACCAAAATTTGCCATAATATTTAAATTTTAACTTTTATTCGGTGAATGGGAGCATAACTAGCATATATTGTGTCTTATCATTATTTTACAAAAAAACGCAAAATTAATTTTACATTTATAGAGATATTAAATTTTTTGTTTTCAATAATGACACATATATTTTATTTACTATTAAATTAAATGTTTTGTTGCTGCTGCTGTTGTTGCTGCTGCTGCTGTTGTTGTAGCATTTGTTGTTTAGCTTTCTCTTCGGCCTCTCTCTGCATTCGTTCCATTTTCTCGAGTGTCATCGATTTGAGTGGCAACAGCTTTGGTTTGCATAATATAAAAAAGGGTTTCTCCTCTTGAATCACAATACTATGGCTGGGCATCACTGGTTTTATCTCTTGATCTAATTTGCCTGACATTATGTTGTTGTTTGTAAACTTCTTGTGTGAACCAATTTCTTATTTTTTGTGACCGTAAAGATATAAATTTTGGAGTATTTCTTTTTAGTTACTATGGATACAATTTCTGTATTTGTTATGTAAATGCTTATTCACGCATACACAACACACCACTACAATGTTGGCTTCTGAAAAGTTTTGCAAACTTTATCTGTTTTAAATTATTTAAGCAAAGTATTTTTTATTTTTAGTAAATGTCAAAATGTTATGCATCTTGAAAAAAGAACAACGAGTTATGATAATGTTATTGTAGCTAAATTTGTCGGATTATTTTTCAATTTTAAGTATTTGCTGAATTGGCTATTAAATTCACGGCACATTAATTTTGATACATAAACACGCGTTAACATTGCATTAAGTTATGCATTGATGCGCTAATTATACGGATTAATTCTATTAAAAAATAATTTTTAGAATATAGAATTAAAAATTAATTTATTGATTTAGAATTTTTACAATATCTAAAATTGATTAAAACAAATTAAAAATTAGTTATTTTATTGAAAAGAAATTGGTTCGAATAATTTAACCATTTTTTAATAGTGTTATTCATAATTCATTTTACAATTATTTAATTGGATATGCGCTAAATTCATAAATTTAGTTCTAAACTCTGAAAGTTTTATAGATCTTAGACTAAAATATCGGTGTCTGATGTTATTTTGTCGGGCTGTCATTGGTCTGAATAGAGAGTAAAAATTAAAAGAAAATTTTTCTCAAACCTTTTCTAATTAATTTTATTTTCTAATTTTTGAGTTACTAAATCAGCAAAATGTCTTTGATTAAAAAAAATTTAAAACATATAACGGAAGAAATTTTTTTGAGATTTTAACGAATAAAATATTGTTTTGGTATAAGTTTTCGTTGACTTTCCTTTTCAATCAATAAGATTTAGGTTAACTTCTTTGAATTGGTTTAATCTTAAATAATAATTCGACTTCAGACTTTAGAATATAAATATGCTATACTGTAGACAGATATATAGTTAGATAATATAGTATTGGTCCAGCAATGCATACTGTACTTCGTTTTGTTTAAATCAAATATATTTGTTAAAAATACAAATATTTTGAAATGTTAACATATTTTATAAGTTTAAACAATTCGACATTTGATTGCTGGTTGTAATTTGTTTAGCAATTTTTTGTTTAATTTTTTCAACAATTTTTGAAAAAAAATTTCTAATAAATTAATTAATTAAAAAAACTTTTAAAATAAATGAGAACTGAATTTGATTGTTTGCAAAAAGTGACTGATGAGCTTCGATAAAAAAATGTGCACATTTATAATAATTAATAACAAACAAGACAAATGACATTCAAAAGCTCATTATCTTAGTTAACTCAAATAGTTAATAGTTGTTTGCATCATGTTTGTAAATATTTTAATCATTGTTACCTTGTATTAATGTAAACACGGAAAAAGGACGAGAAAAACTCTAGTTGAAATATGACAAAAATACATTTAAAGTTTACGACCTGTGTTAGAACGTTGTCCATTGGAACTAATCTTAGGAATAGTTAAACTCCTTTAAAATATGAAAAAATCCAAACATGCATATTTTTTTATTTCTTATTGGAGTTTTCGTGTTTTAATAAAAATCACAAATAAACAAACAATGGTCAAGTTTTGAATCTCAACTTACACTTACATTTTAAAATGCTAATTAACTAACATATTATAGTATAATCTACTTTAGTATCTAAAGTGTGAGATTCGATCGGAAAGAAAATTAAAAATTCAAAAATTTTTGGAGCAAAAAATTTCTTGAAAGAATAAATCTTAACCAATCATTCGAATTACATTAATAAAATTTGATTTGATTGTAAGAGAAAGACGAAATCGGAACAGACAGACACACAGACAAACATACCTAAGATGTCTGTGAGCACATAAAGAAATTTTCAAAATGTGGAATAAAAATCTATTAAACAAAGATATTAAGTTAACAATACACTCTAAAATAATTTTGTGCCGTCACAATCTGCCTGTGACGACAAGATATTTGCATTCAAATTTTACTATAATTAATCTAATATTAGATCAATTCCTTACGATTGTTAGGAACACATCTAAAATACCGATTTTAGACGAACATTCTGCTAATAATAAATGACACGGGCCTAGATTTTTTTAGAGTGTAATTAATATTTGGTTAAGGAATTATAAGGAAAGTTATCAAAATTGAAATTAAATAATGTATCCGTGATTCTGAACATCTTTACAAACTTTACAATTAATCTTATCATAGCTTCATAGATACCGAAAACGCTAGCATTCGTTATCTTATCTCTAATAACATTTGAAATAATATATTTATATGAAAATAGTGGCTTTAACTAAAAATAAGTGCTATATTTAACATTTCTAATTAATACGCAGTGATATTATAATTTTTGAATTCAATAACGTTTAAAAACTGATAATAAAAACAACAATTACATTGAAAATGCTGTACGCGTGTGGCGCTAAATGATAATACGATCCCCCAAACGCGCATTTCTATTATTGCGAGAAAAACGTTTTATTATTAGTAGAGTGAGTGGTTGTTATACTGTGTATTAAAAGTGTTTTCTCGCATACCATATAATGTTGTTATAGTGTGTGTGTGTGTAGTGTTAGAGAGTGTATGGTGTGGTTGTAGTGTGTGCTGCGAGCTGTGCTGTGCTCTGATGTGACCGGCGTTTCACTCATTAAGTGTGTGCTGTGTTTACAACTCAAATAACGAATTGTGATTTGTTTACTATTTACTTGTTATTTATTTAAATTATGGTTTAATTCTGTTGTACACTGTTTTATCATTTGAAGAATTTTTTACCTCATATTTTTTTCAATTATAGAAGAAAGAGAAAAAAAACAAAGATTTGAAAAATAATTTATTATTGTTATTTTAATGTACAAATTTGTCTCACAATCAAAACAAAAAAAGATTATCAATTTTTTATATATATACACGTTTAATATGATATAAATAAAAGATTCTGATGGCAAAAGAGCGTGTGATTAATCGCGTTTAAATGTTAACAACGATTACCACAATAATTGTGTGATATATAGCTGCGGTACCGATTCATTGATAGCTCAATTTGCGCCAATATATCGGCAAAACGCGTTCTCTCGTACATCAGTAACGCCTCTATACTCGTATACTTAAACAGCGATATTAATGGCAGTTTCAGGTTAGTGGCGATGCTGTTACGCGTTACTCTCTATCACTTATGCGCTATCAATGCAAGGCAGCACTAAAAGTACACTGAGTACGCGAGCTTTAGCTCTAGTAAGCCTTTTAACTATCTCTATCTCTCTCTCTCTGTGTTTCTCTCGTGTCTCGCTGTCGCACACCGTTTCTCCCAATAACCGATATCTATATATGTATTAATACATGCAAACTATAAAAATGTGTGAACGCATTAACCGTTTGTGTCCCAATGCCTTCATTTTCGATCTGAATGCACACTACACTCACATTTCGCTGCTTTAATTAACATCAAGTTTTTATATTTATAAATATAACACTGCACTTCACTTTTCATAGTATTTATATTTATAATTAAACTGTGCTTATACTGTAGTTGTTTATATTCCATATCTAATTATTTTTTGTTAGCAGAAAAAAAAGAGTAATCGTTTGTAATAGTTTTTATGTAAAGGTTTTTTCTCCAATCATGAAAAGTTGAAAAAAAATTAATTTATTAAAAATCTATACAAATACTGATTTTATATGTTACGCTTACTTTTATTTTTGTGATAAAGAGTGACTTTTGACGTGTAACTTAAAAATAATACTTCGATGTTGATTGTTATCGTGTTTATGAGGAACAAACTGTTATTATTAAATCAATAAAAATAATAATAAAATCCGTTGTTGTGTTTCGAATTATGATAAAAAATAATAGTTAAGTGAATTCAGTTGGTTTTAACTTTATTATTATTATTATTATTATTATTATTATTATTAATATATAATTTTTAAATTTTAAACTCATTCCTCGCTCGCAAACTCTGATTCCTCTCATCCTTTTTCTCTCTCACCACTACTACTATTATTTATTATATTATTATTATTGTTTTTGTTGTTTTTTGTTATTATCGACTATTAATTTTGTTGTTCTCGCTGTAGTGATCGATCGATTGCTCAATTATTATTTTTTTATACTTAATATATTTCTCGCCGCACGACTTCTATCACTACTACTTGTTTGATAATGCAATCATAAATAAATTAATGATTTATTTTATTGATTTAGGAAACGGAGAAATACAATGGTGTTTCTCGCAAGTGAAAGGAACTCTTGACGACGAAGTGACTGATGGTAACGGAAAAACATTTAATTAAAATAATAATAACTAAAAACTTTGCCATTTAATGAATGCTATGAAATATGTCGTTTCAGCGGACATAATATCGTGCGTCGAATTCAATAGTGACGGCGATCTATTGGCCACTGGAGACAAAGGCGGACGCGTTGTTATATTCCAAAGAGACGCTTCTGTGAGTGATTGTTGTAATTGTAATGTTTTGATGTGTTGCCATCGTATTTCGATAATTTATGATTTTTAGTCCAAACAGTCAGTGCCACGAAGAGGAGAGTACAATGTTTACAGCACTTTTCAAAGCCACGAACCGGAATTCGATTATTTGAAGAGTTTAGAGATCGAGGAGAAAATCAACAAAATTCGTTGGTTGAGACGCAAAAATGCTGCCAATTTCCTATTGTCTACGAATGATAAGACAATAAAATTATGGAAAGTGTCCGAACGGGATAAACGAATAGATGGCTATAACTTAAAGGACGATAGCGGTCAGCTATTGAAAGATCCGAACTCAGTGACGGCACTGAAAGTGCCTGTTCTTCGACCCATGGATCTCATGGTTGAAGCTAGTCCTAGAAGAATATTTGCCAACGCACACACCTATCATATTAACTCAATTTCTATCAACAGTGATCAAGAAACTTATTTATCTGCTGATGATCTTCGCATCAATCTCTGGAACTTAGAAATTACTGACGAAAGTTTTAGTTAGTGTTGTTTTAGTTGTAGTTTTAGTTTTGTTGTGCGCCAATCAATTAATCACAAAAAATTTGTCACATTTTCTAGATATTGTCGATATAAAGCCAGTAAATATGGAAGAATTAACAGAAGTGATAACAGCAGCAGAATTTCATCCAAAACATTGCAATTTATTTGTTTATAGCAGTAGTAAAGGAATAATAAGACTGTGTGATATGAGAGCTGCAGCTTTATGTGATCAACACGCCAAAAGTATTACTTAGATTTTGTGTTTTGTTTTGTTCTCATCACTTTTATTAAACGTTATTTTCATTTTGAATTAGTCTTCGAAGAGCCCGAAGATCCTACAAATAGAAGTTTTTTCTCGGAAATAATTTCCAGTATATCAGGGATTAAATTTAGTAATAACGGTCGTTACATGATATCTCGCGACTACTTATCTGTTAAAGTATGGGATCTCAACATGGATTCGCGACCAATTGAATCGTATTTAGTACACGAATATTTGCGTTCAAAACTGTGCAGTCTATACGAAAATGATTATATTTTTGACAAATTTGAGTGCTGTTTTAATGGAAATGATTCGTAAGTTACTAAATTGATTACTAAACAAATTTTCGGCTTAAATATTGATTTGAATTATTTTTTAATTAAAGGTATATCATGACTGGGTCTTATAACAATTTTTTTAAGATATTCGATAGACAAACAAAGCGTGATGTGATGCTCGAAGCATCGAAAGAGATCGCCAAACCAAAAACTATTTTAAAACCTAGAAAAGTATTGAATCAAAATAATTTGTTATTTAAAACAATGTATTTAGTTTTGATTTCGTACCGCAATAGGTTTTTACCACTGGTAAGAAGAAAAAGGATGAAATAAGTGTTGACAGTTTAGATTTTAATCGCAAAATACTTCACACCGCATGGCATCCACAAGAGAACATTATCGCTGTCGCCGCTACTAATAATTTGTTCCTTTTTCAAGACAAACTTTAGCGCTTAATATGATTAGTTAATTAACATTTGTTGCATTTTAATTATAATTTTTCATCAAACATTTAATATTGTGTTCAATCATTCAAAAGGTAATAATCATTAAAACTGCCATATTTTCAAGTTAATTGAGAATTATTTTGTTTGTTTAGCTCATCTTAAACTAATGGGACAAAGTTGACGCAATATCATTACAAAATAAAAAACAAATAATTGCTGCTAAGAAAGAATATATCATTGGATTTATCATTAATTTTACATTTTTCCATTATTAGAAATAATATATGCTTTATTTTTTGTGATCGTATATATCAAATTAACGATTCTAATAGTTTATATTTAGGTAAACGCTGAAAAAAAGACATTTTTTAATTAGAATACAAGAAACAAAGTTCATTTCTAAAAAAATCTTAATTTCTAACAAAATGGAAAAATATTTTGCTCAAACAACTGTTTTCAATATTTGAATATTTTTCAAACCCCTTAACCAATAATAATATTAAATGTTAAATTATATTAATAGAAAAAAGAAACTTTTTACTATACTATCGTGAATGTAATTTGTTTGTCTTGTGTGCCTTTACATCAATTTCTGAAGTAAAACACCAAAAAAAATGTTCAATATTGATAAATACTAGTAGAGAAAACAAAAAACACAATGTAATCAACTTTTATTCCAGCAATATTTATGGTAAACAAATATTTTATTAGAAGAGCACGAAAATATCATTGAATGAGTTTAGCTATTAGTTTGTCTTAATTAAATGTTATTTAAATTAAAAGAAGAAAAAATTAAAACAAAAATCAGTATAATAGTAAAAAAGTAATAATAAATGTAATCAAGAAAACAAAAAATTACATAATAAGTTAATTAATTGCAAATCGTTTTGTACAGTATTTACTTTAATAAATAAAAAATACTATTGTATTTCTTTATATTTAGAGTAATAACATATACAATAGATAACTTATATATGTTTTGCAATTGCCATTTCGGTTACAATAAAGTTTGTCAATGCGTTTGTTTGATACGCATATCAGACTTGAGACTCGCGAGGCAAACCAGTTTGCAACCCTTCAATAGAGTCGTTTAGTTTTTCTTATGTGCAGTTTTGAGTTGTGTTTACGATAGTTAACAAAGCAATTACATTATTCACTCTATATATACTGACCTTATTTTGGCAGTTTAAATGAGCACACAGTATTTCTATGCGATAATTTACATTTCTTTAGAAAAACATGAGTTTCTTTAGATAAATGACAATATAGTTATGTCTTTAAAAGACATCTCAGCATGAAATGCGACGAACAGTAATTTTTACATTTATTTATTTTAGTTTTGGTAAGTAATGTTGTAAACAACTATCGATAATATGATTGGCGTTTTTGCACTTTTACAGCACTTACGTATTCCGAAGAATATCAAGGACAGTATTTAGGAAAATTCAATACCTATGCGCACCAGACTAGCGGTGAGATATACGCGATCGACGAATACACGTTCTTGGTTAAGAACTTTTTCTACGACGGATACGGACAGGGTATGAGTCAGGGGGTAGAGATGCGACAATAATTTAAAACTAAATAATTTAGACTGAGTATTCAAAAAAAATTTAGACGCATATTTTTGGGCCGGAGCTACAGTTCGTCCGAGTAATATTGGGATTATAGTTCCCGACGAAAATGGCAAAACTAATAAACTAAAACAGTATGTGAATAAAGATATTACAATTAGAATACCAGATGACAAAAAAATAGTCGAACTTCGCTGGTTATCCGTTTGGGATGTGAGAGATAATCGTAATTTTGCAGACATTTACATTCCGGAAGGATTTCAACCGCCAGCGCCGCAAGAAATTTCTGAACTCTCGCGATACTCTCATGACGTGAAATCCGGTCCAGTAGTTATTGTAGACTCGAAAACAGTTCGCATACCCGATCTAACTTACGATGGCGAGAGTAAATCTGCTTACTTTTGGGTCGGTTCAGGTCCACAGCCTAACTCTGCGGGCAAAAAGATTCCAAATGAAAATGGATAGTAAGTTATCAAAATGATATTTTCGATGCGCTATTAAATGAAATATTTGAATAACAGTTTGGATCCTCTGGGAAAATATGAAGATGAAACCATTGTATGCAAACAAACATCATTTTTCAAGGTTTTGAAAATTTTTAATGGTTTAAAATTTTAGGAATTACAACTCCCAGGAGATTTAACGATATTCGATATCGATTTTATTGCAATATGGGACGCGGAAACGCAAGAAAATTTTGGTTCTGTCATTATTCCCGACAGTTTGAATATACCGCCATCACTCGCCGTTATTACTGTGAGTGATCGAATTTATTTGATTGAAACAACAATAAATGTATTTGAAATTTAAGAAATACGAGTCTCGAATGCCAAACTGCGAACAACTGCATCAAAAAGTTCAATTAAATTGGGAGATATTTGGCCCCCAAATCACATTCGAATTTGTGGCGCAAGTAAGTAACAACGACTACATCGCATTCGGTTTAAGTGGTTCCAACAATTCGTCAAAAATGATTGGCTCTGATGTCGCTGTTTCATACCTCGTGGGACATTTGGGATTCACTCAAGATTATAATATTACCGGAAAATTTCCAGTAAAAATTCTTATAAATAATATTTGAAATTAACGCTTTGATAAATAAATAATACCTAATATTTTTTTAGTGCACAAACATTCTTGGATTTTATAAAGGAGTTTGTCTGGACACGAAAGTTGGTGGCGTTGATAACATGCAAATACATTTATTCGAACGGATAGACTCACTCACTAAGATAACATATCGCAGAAATTTGCAAAATACCGGTAGTAGTGATCTGATTAATACTAACATTAAGTGAAAATAAGTTTTTAATTGTTAACTATTCAACAAACAGGTGACGATGGGGACAGAGTGTACGAGAAAACAGGCTTTAGTTATGTTGTTTGGGCTGTTGGCAAATACAATGAACAGCGTGAACCACGATTTCATTACCTCTACCCTAAAGGTGATATCAAATTGAATTTTGGAAGAAAGTCGGAGAAAAATTGTCATAACTTCACCAGTCATCAAAATACTTTAAATCAAGCCATGAACAAAATCAAGCCATGGGGACCACTAAAAATATTTAATCGAACTTTAAATACATTTTACGCGAGAATAGGCGAAGCGGGTAATATGAAGGGTTACTTGGGATCCACGGGTGGAATTGCTTCACCAGGAATCGTGTGGTACATTAACGGCTTATTAGCTCCTATACTGTACGTAAAACGCGGCCGAACTTATAATATTAGAGTGGAAGGCGGAAACGATCCATACAGAGCTCATTTGTATCATCCGTTGTATATAACCGATGATCCTCACGGAGGGTTTGTTGAACACTCAGACAAAGAAAGGAAAAAATACCACATTTATGCTGGTATTGAGTTTGATAAAAAGGGAAGACCGACTCCTACATCGTCGGGACGACTGTGCGCGTGGCTATCACTGCCAAACGTTGACAGAAGAAAAGCGGATAACTTTCAAAGTTTTATTCAGTTTAGATCTTCGCTGAATTACTCGTGCGAAGACGGCAACGCTGCCATTTTGCAGTGGACACCAAACGCGAGCACACCTGATATTGTCTACTATCAGAGTTACACGCATCGCAATATGGGATGGAAGATCATTGTTTTGGATGACTTTAATCTACTTAATGCCAACTCTTCAACTTCATTATATAACTCATTATTTTTACTGTTTATCTGCATTGTTTTTAGTAGCAGTCATATATTAACATAAAATTTATAGATTTAATTAATTTTAAATTATTATTTGATAAAATATTTTTGTATGAAATAAAACATTTCGTGTGAGGAAAGATTTAATAATACCTAAATATCTACAAGTGCTGTTCGTTATTATAAGATTAATCAATCAACCATTTCAGGCTGAATTACTAAATTCAATTCTCGCTCTTTTCTTCTTATAGTCAGACGTAAAGGTTTATCAGAATTGAGTGCCGCGTAAACATCATTGGCTGACTGTGCAACTTTACCATTGATTTTAGTTATTATATCTCCAGGTTGTAGGCCTTCGCTATAAAAAAATATGTTTCGTTAATTAATACAATTAAATACAACAGAATAGGAATTACATGTGAGCGGGAGAGCCGATCACGACTTTCCAAATTAAAATTCCTTGAGTGACGTTTGGGAAATCTATTTCTCGTGATTTGAATTGTTCGATGAGTTGTTGGGTTAGCGTTAACATAGTGATGCCGATATAACGCTTTCGACTCGGAAGTGGAGAACTGCTTCTGGCGCCAAACCACGTCTTACTTCGATATTTTTCGCACTGTTCGAGAAAGTTAATGGCGTATGTGCTAGGAATGGCGAACGATATTCCAGCGGTTACTTTCATACTGTTTATGCCAATTGCTTCGCCGTCTAAATTGACTAAAGGTCCGCCAGAGTTACCGATATTAACTGCTGCGTCCGTTTGGATGTAATCCATTTCAGATGAATTAAGACCTATTTCGTGACTTCCGCGATGAGCAGTACTAATAACACCAACAGTTACTGTATTGCTTAACGAGAATGGACTGCCTATAGGATAACAGTTATATAAATTCACGTGAAAGCAAACCGTTGCGGACGCATACCCATAGCAATAACCCATTCTCCTGGTCTTGCTTTGCGAGAGTCACCCAATTTAATGACAGGTAAATCTTTCATATCCACTTGAATAGTTGCCAAATCTAACGTTTCGTCCACATATTCAACAACACCCTCCACTTTTCTTCCGTCATATAACTTAACAGTCACTTTCTTCTGATTGGCCACAACGTGAGCGTTCGTCAGAATGAGGCCATTAGAGTTGACGATGAAACCTGAACCGCTAGATATAGAGATAATTGTGTTGAAAAATGGATGTCTTCCCTTAATGTCGATGAAAACGACCGCTGATGACACTTTTTCGACCACATCTGCTATAAAGTTAAATGTTTTTGAAGAGTTTTGCTGCTCATCGTTATTGTCAAGCATTTTAGCAGTTTTAAGTGTAAACAATCGAAATATACTGTCATAATAACTACTTTCTGTCCACAAAGAGTAACCGATCACAGAGGAACTAATTAAAGCGCAACTCAAACCAATTAAACGTGTTTTCGAGTAATTAAATGATTTAAGTGATGATAAATTATGTTTAAAAATATGTTTACTTGAATTTCGATGCATTAAATGAGTGAAAAGGCAGAGCTTATGATTTCGCTCATTTAATATCAATTTATTAAACCTCGATATTATATTTAAGGCCATTTAATAAAATTTAAATATTAAACCGTAACTTTCATGAAAGGTATTTAACTTTTTAAGTAAAAATTCAAATTAACGCGATATAATATTAAACAGTTAATTAAAAATAAACTATTTTGGACGGGATTAATATAAAGTGTGTTTTAACAATATATAAATGTTAAGCTGCTGTTAATTTAAGCGACAAAAACCAATTGAAACATATTTAAAAGATATGTTTACTTTTTTGCATCACAAAACATAACGTGATTGAGTGGTGTGCAACACATTACGCAATCATATGTTTCGCAAATGCCGTTATACTTATTCACTCGTTTCAACACTATTTCAAAACAAAACATTAGCGTTAAATGTATGCAAACAAAGAATTGAAAAAGTACTGAAATGTTACGAATCAAATAAATTGATTGACGATGTTTATTACGACTTAATGATGACTTCTAACGCCGATTCGTTTTGATTTCATTTGCTTCAGACATGTGTTGATCATTATAGACACTGATTTAACACAATTCATTTAATTTAATATTTATTTTTCGTTTAGCATTTCCGCTATTATTTGATTTTGCGAAATAAATGAATTGATTAGTGAATGAAATATTTAAAGAAATAGTCGAAACGCTATCATAGGTAATGAGTTTCGACTCTCAAATCAATCGTTTAGAGGGAAGCGATGCCAACGAAAGAGGAGGTCTCATAATCAAGAAGAAGACTGCGGGAGATAACGACGAGCACGTGTTCAAAAAGCCTCAGATCTCGCTGTTGGGTTTGGATAAGTTGGCGAATCAGAAATTAAGCGAAAAGTTGGAAAAACAGCGAGAATCGAATGGCAGAAAGTATAGCGATAGAGACAGTGATCGAGAAAGAGATAGAGAGAGGGACAGAGATAGGGATAGAGAGAGGGAGAGAGACAATGATAGGCGATATGAGTCAAAGGAACGCCATTATCGGCGCAAACGAATGGAAACTCCTACACATTCGGGTGGCGTTAGTGATGAGTATCGCGAGAGGAAGAGGCAAAGAGACGAACGACGCGATAACCAAAGACCAACCATAAAGAGTTCGGCGCAAACTCGTAAATGGCAATCATTGCCATCACCTCGAGTTCGCACGCCATCGCGGTCTGACTGGGATGACGACGAATCGGAGCGACGATCGCAATACTACCCGTCACCGCGAAGTTCGCCATCAATGAACACCGCTGACTATCGAAGTTCGTGGGAAACTCAAACTCCGAGTCGCTTTTCTGAGCCGCCAACTCCCAGACCAACCCCTACTCATTGGGGAAGTCATAAGAGAAACACTGACATCCCTTACGAAATGGAGGACGAAGAGGAGCTGAGAAGAATCGACAGGGAGTGGTATGACGAGGAGTATGACGTGAATCCGTTTGGTGAGATGACTGACGAATACGCTAAAAGGCGCGAAGAGGCGCTACTAAAGAATCGTGTGGTTCAACGCATTTCTGCTCAACAAAGACAAATCAATAAAGATAACGAAAAGTGGGAAACAAATCGTATGCTTTTGTCCGGTGTTGTGACGCGTCTTAATGACGATAGAGATGACGAGGACGACATTAATGAGGCACGCGTTCATCTAATGGTACACAACATTGTGCCGCCATTTCTTGATGGTCGCATCGTCTTCACCAAACAACCAGAACCTGTTGTTCCCGTAAAAGATCCGACCTCTGATTTTGCGATATTATCGCGCAAAGGCTCGGCATTAGTGAGGTATCACAGAGAAATGAAGGAACGAAAAAAAGCGCAGAAAAAAGAGTGGGAATTGGCTGGAACTCGATTGGGAGATATTATGGGCATTGAAAAACCAAAAGACGAAACTGATGACAATGACGAGAAAACCGATGACTACAAAGCTGAGCATCGTTTTAAGGATCATATCGACGACGAGGAAGAATCAGATAGGGTTAAGATTCTTAAACAAAGACAGTTTTTGCCTGCATTTGCGGTCAGAAATGAATTGTTGAATGTGATTCGTGACAATAATATTGTTATAGTGGTCGGAGAAACAGGTTCAGGAAAGACCACACAACTTACTCAGTATTTGCACGAAGAAGGATATACTAAGTATGGTATGATTGGATGCACGCAACCACGAAGAGTGGCCGCCATGTCTGTTGCGAAGCGAGTGTCCGATGAAATGGGAGTGAAGTTGGGTGAAGAGGTTGGTTACGCGATTCGATTCGAAGACTGCACTTCGTCTAAAACAATCATCAAATATATGACGGATGGTATACTTATGCGAGAATCGTTGTCTGAACCCGATTTAGATAATTACAGCGCCATTATTATGGATGAGGCGCACGAAAGAAGTTTGGACACTGACGTGCTTTTTGGAATTCTTCGCCAAGTGGTTGCGAAACGCGCTGATCTCAAACTAATAGTAACCTCCGCAACAATGGATTCATCAAAGTTCGCCATGTTTTTCGGAAATGTTCCCGTTTTCAAGATTCCCGGCCGAACATATCCAGTGGATATGATGTTCTCGAAAAATCCGGTGGAAGACTATGTGGACGCCGCTGTTAAGCAAGCGATTCAAATCCATTTGGGAGGTGTTAGTGGAGACATATTGATTTTCATGCCCGGACAGGAGGACATTGAGGTCACTTGCGAGGTTATCACTGAAAGATTGAAAACGTTAGCCGAGACTTCCAATACATCTGCGCCACAATTAGCAATACTACCGATTTATTCGCAACTTCCGTCTGACCTTCAGGCTAAGATTTTTCAAAAAGCTCCCAATGGTCTGCGAAAGTGTATCGTTGCTACTAATATCGCGGAAACTTCGTTAACCGTCGATGGAATTATGTTTGTGGTTGATAGCGGTTATTGCAAATTAAAAGTATACAATCCTCGCATCGGTATGGATGCGCTGCAAGTGTATCCCATATCGCAAGCAAATTCTGGACAGAGAGCGGGAAGAGCTGGCAGAACAGGTCCCGGAACTTGTTATCGATTATATACTGAATCTCAGTATAAGCACGAAATGCTTGCTAATACTGTTCCCGAAATACAGCGAACAAATTTGGCGAATGTTGTGCTTCTGCTCAAGTCTCACGGCGTTCACGATTTGCTACAATTTCATTTTATGGATCCGCCGCCTCAGGATAATATGCTTAATTCTATGTACCAGTTGTGGATTTTGGGTGCGTTAGATAATGTGGGAAACTTGACATCTCTTGGACGTAATATGGTTGAGTTTCCACTCGATCCCGCGATGTCCAAAATGCTTCTCGTGTCCACCGAAATGAGGTGCTCAGCGGAGGTGTTAATTATAGTGTCAATGCTTTCAGTGCCCGCTATTTTCTTTCGGCCAAAAGGGCGCGAAGAGGAAAGTGATTTGGCGCGAGAAAAGTTTCAGGTTCCAGAATCAGATCACTTAACACTTCTTAATGTCTACCTTCAGTGGCGAATGCATAAATATTCTACGCAATGGTGTCTCGAGCACTTCATACACGCTAAAGCTATGCGTAAGGTTCGAGAGGTGAGACAGCAGCTCAAAGAAATTATGGATTCGCAAAAGTTGCCCATTTATTCGTGCGGCACTGAATGGGATTGCGTTCGTAAATGCATTTGTTCTGCGTATTTCCATCAGGGAGCGAGACTTAAGGGCATCGGAGAGTATGTGAACTGCAGAACTGGAATGCCGTGTCACTTGCATCCAACCTCTTCTTTGTATGGAATGGGTTTCACACCCGATTACGTTGTGTATCACGAACTGGTGATGACAGCGAAAGAGTATATGCAATGCGTTACCGCAGTGGAGGGCACATGGATGGCAGAGTTGGGACCCATGTTCTACTCGGTTAAGGAGTCGTCTAATTCCAGATTAGAGCGCAAAAAGCAGCAAAGAGATCACGAGAAAGTGATGGAACAGGAGATGGCTATCGCTCAGCAGCAGATTATCAAAAATAAGGAAGAATACGAGGCTCGCAATACATTAACCGCCAAAAGCACACCAATTGTCACTCCAGGACTGAAGCGTCCAAATACTCCAATAACGCCCCGAAGAACTCCCTCGCGATTTGGACTTTAAATCATTATTTCATAAACAATTGTATAAAATAAATTATCATCAATTCTTGACATCATTTATAATAAAAGTTTATTGTTTTGAATTATGCAGTTTATTAAGTGATTGTTTGTTCTGCTTTCATATCGCAGTATAGACTCTCGTAATAACCAGTGTTTAAGTGAAACATTAGTTTGTCACTAATGTTGAGCTAAACATTTACTAAAATTATAACATTCAGATATCTTTGTTTTACTTAACACTTGTCGATTAAAGAATTTAAAACATGTTAATAATTGTGTTTATTATTGTAAGATAGAGTTCTAAGCTGAATCAATGAACTGGAATGCATTACAAATACAAGAACTGGTTATTCGATACACATAGGTTTTTTAGTGGATGTCAATGATATTGTATTTTGTTATTCGCGCCACAACTCTAATTGTTGCACTTTTAGCGTGTGTTGCTATGATACAAACAGTATACAGTACAGTACAGTATACACTACTTCAATACTTCAGTGCTGCACTTCATTAGTTATTGTTTATAAACAAATACATGTGTCATTTGCGTTCTATAGTTTGGGTTTTTTAAATCAAATTTAATATTAATTATTTTTAATGTCTATTTGAACACATCTATGTCTAACTTTATTTGTATATAATAATATTTTATTTTTTAAATAACATTTAAAACTGTGTGATATATAAGTTAATTAAAAAAATGAGTTTTATACAAATCGCTAAAATTGAGTTTCATTTGTCTAAAAATTGTTTTATATCAATACCTAAATCGTGGAATATTATTGGCGACAATAATGTATGTATAACTTGTTTTGATGAACTATTTTTTATGTGACTCGTATTAATTAATTCACAACACTTTGAATTGCAGTCACTTTTGATATTTAAACTGAAATCACTGAAAAGCGATGACACAAACAACAGCAAAGACGTGTTCGTCAGCTGTAATTCGACGAATGCCTCGTCTGAATCGATCACTATTAATGGCTTGTTTGCCAATAAAATTGGCTTAAGTTTGAACGACAAAGTGCTGGTGAGTTATGTGAACAAACACGAGCAGATTTGCGCGAATTGCGAGAAATGCTATCTGAAGCCAATCACCGAAAACGATTGGGAGATATTGGGCACGAATTGCGGTTTTATCGAAAACAATTTGTTGAACCAAATTCGGGTGATATCACCGAAACAGGTTTTTCCCATTTGGATCAATGAGGGAAATATTTGCGTTTTTGTCGAAGCGTATCGATTAATGCCGCATAGCTTTGAAGCGATTGTTTTGAACACATTCACTGAACTGATTGTATCACCACATGCGCCACACGTTGAAGAGAAAACTGCAGAAATGAGTTCAATTACCAGAGAGAGCGACCGAGAAGTTGCACCGAACGATAAGCAAAAAGACAACGAAATAAAAGCTAGTAATAGTGATAATAGTAAATCTATGATGTCGTCGATGTTTTCGATGGTCAAATCGTTTTTATCGAGCGATGAGTTGCCCAATGAAAAGCCTGAAAAGCCTTCGACTGTTGATGTGACCGAAGACACGAGTTTTTTCTCCACAGTTCTTGAAGTTTCATCAAATTTTAACGAAACATTTCGAGTTCATCCTCTCGTGAATGAATGTAATTCTCAGTTAATTAATACCGTTTTTATATCGAAACATTATTTTGACGACATTGACAGCGAATATTTAATACTAAAATTAACAAATATTATATCGCCAGTCGATAAAAAGCGTGAAACACACAAAACTCCCGTTAAAACTACAGAAACGTCTGCGAAAGATGCGTCGAAAAATTTAGAAATTAGTTTTAAAGATACAATAGTAGTGGTAAAACCAATTAAAAATTGTTTCGACTCAATAATCTATATGAGCGATAACTTGCGCCGTCAATTGGGTATCGCTGTGACCTCAAGAGTGATGCTTAGCGCAACACAACTCGATTCTATACTATTTATTACTCAACTAACTCTTCACCCAATCGGTGTCTATCCTTCGAACAAAATTAAATGCGAAACATTATTAGAAGATTTGAAGCGTCATATTGAAAATTCTGAACTTAATTTTTTGCTTCTTTTTAACGGAACGCTTATTAAATTATGTGACATTGACTTTATTACTCAATCAAAGAGCGATCAAAATGTTTTCGCTATATCTGTGACTTCATTAAAAGATATGGTTTTAGAAACCGGTCACTCAGTCGCTACTTTGGGCTTTATATCGCAATACGAACTTTGTTTACCACTCAATAGTGTCTCCCAAATCGACAAAATATACTTAAATTTCGAGCAAAATTTAGTCGAAAATTTCTGTGGTTATGAGGAATTATATCGAAAATGCTTCTCTTTTGTTAAAATGGCGATAACAGCGGACTTATTGACAAAACAATTATATTACTTGACTGGAGTTAAATCATATTCATTACTACTTTACGGTCCATTAGGCAGCGGTAAAACGTATTTACTCGACAATTTAGTGAAACAATTGAATCAAACACCGCATTACGTTTATGTTCAACGAATTGAGTGCAAAGGTTTAAAAGGCAAACGAATCGATTCTCTCCAAAAATCGTGGACTCTATCATTAAGCGAAGCGCTTCATCGACAGCCATCACTAGTGATATTCGAAGATCTCGATGTGATCGCTTCCGCGCCATCAAAGCCGGAGCAAGAAGTGAGTGGTGACACTGTTTACTCGGAACGTGTCGCCTATGTATTTATTAGTTTATTGAAAAAGTTGAGTGACCCTAATATTTCGTTCGGAAATCAAGTGGCAGTCATTGCGACCGCTAAATCGAAAAATTCGTTATTCGGCGCTTTAATTCAAACGCGAGGACACCACACGTTTCACCAAATCTACGAATTAACTGCTCCTAATTTGCAACAGCGAGTCGATATTATTTCATCGCTCTTATCTGATAAGTTTAATGACAAAACTTTAGATAATCATATAAATTTTAATGTGAAAGATATAGCGCTTAAATGCAATGCTTATTTGCCCATTGATTTATCACGTTTGGTGGACAGAGCTATACATAATTGCGCGCTTTCTTTTCGCAATGATTGCGCTCAAAACTTAATTTTATCGGAAACTCATTTTAATGCCGCTTTTGATGGATTTTCTCCTCTATCGCTAAGAGGCGCTGATTTGCGTTTAGAGTCGGATAAAAAATTGTCAGACATCGGTGGCTTAGATGAGGTTAAAAATTCATTAATGCAGACTTTACTTTGGCCGCTCAAATATCCCATTCTTTTCTCGAAACTTCCAATTAAACCGCAATCGTCGGTGCTATTGTTTGGCGCTCCGGGAACTGGAAAAACGTTAATAGTTGAAGCGATTTCTAACGAGTGCGATATAAATTTTATCGCCATTAAAGGTCCAGAATTGCTGTCGAAATATATCGGTGCGAGCGAACAGTCAATTCGCTTATTGTTTAAGCAGGCAGAGAACGCCAAACCTTGCATTTTATTCTTTGACGAGTTCGACGCATTAGCGCCTCGAAGAGGACACGACAGCACTGGCGTTACTGATCGCATTGTTAATCAATTGTTGACACAAATGGATGGTTTCGAGGCATTGCAAACCGGTGTTTACGTATTGGCGGCAACGAGTAGACCTGATTTAGTAGATCCTGCTTTGCTCAGACCTGGAAGATTTGATAAATGCGTGCATTGTTCTCTGCCTGACGAAAGCGAAAGGCTAGCCATACTAGAAGTGCTGAGCGCTAAGCTATCACTCAGTTGTGACATTGATTTAAAAACGATTGCATCACAAACGCCAGACTTCACAGGCGCTGATTTACATGCTTTGCTATATAACGCTCAATTAGAGGCCTTAAACCAAACCATCGCATCCGACAAACAACATAACAATCAACAAATGAATCGATTAGATTCGCCGAATGACGGCTTCTATGAATTTATAGCACACATGCCTACTCTTGAGAATGGCTTTTCACGCCAATTAACTGCTTCTCAACAAAAGAGTCTGATTAAAGACGTTGACGCTATAAAAGCTAGCAATGAATTTTACATTACAAATGCCAATAATAATAGTGATGACATTACATCTACTGATCGTAACCTTAATCACGATCCGATATTAATCTCAAACGAGCACATGTTATCGGCACTCAGCATAACAAAACCATCAATTAGTGAAAGTCAAAGAAAAATGTATGAACACATGTAAGTATAGAAAAACTTTTATGCATCTCTCACTTGAATGCCGCATTAACGCCACTCTTATTACCAACGCTTTCATTGCTATTGCGATGTGTTATGTGTTAGCAAATATATTATTGCCATTTGTTTCTTTTTCTTTTTTTTGAAAAATAGTTCTCGATTTTGCCTCAGTATGTGTTTAACAGCTTATATTTCTCGCACAATAGGTTTAAGCAGCGATAGTAGCAGTTTTAAATATTGCTAAAGATTTTTCTTTTGTCATTAGTCTTTTTTTGACAAATTAGATGACAAAAGCGGTGTAAAGCTTGAAATATTTTTCTCTAAATACTTTTAGAAAACTAGTTTTTTGTTTGCTTTTTTTCATTTTAAATAATACAAAGAAAAACATTGCGGACAAAATGCTGCAATTTATGGCGAAACTAACTTAAACTCAATTCAATAATACAGTATGTTTAGTAGAAAGCTTTGGAAACCACTGTATTAAGCTTTAATACTGTAAATCAGATGAGTATCACACCACTAGTTTTCTTAGCCGTCTGCTATTTTTTTACGTGTGTCGCAATAATCAACGTTTTTTTAGGTTTTTTAAAAAATAAATGATTTATACTGGCTGTTCATTTCAATTTTTCAAAATTATATATTTGTTTGCCTTGAAAGCTACATGAGCTCGTTTTTCTTTTTGGTGCATTAACTTGAAACAAATGAATTTTATTTAGTTTACACTCAATTAAATATGTATGTGTGGCATAATTATTAAGAAAAATTTAAATTTGAAAAAGTATAGCGAAAGTTTAAAATAAGAAATAATGTTTTTATTTTTATTCATCGAACTCTATTTTTCTATTTTATTATTCAAGCTTTTGTTACAGTAGATTCGGTTTAAACCGCTTTTTATCAAAAAAAAGTTTTTCTGATTTGAATTTTTGTATTTATTTGAGATTATTTTGTAGTTTATTTTTTTACCATATGATATAAACCGTAAATAATTTAAGAAATAATTAAAACAACCATATCTGTAGTAAATTATGTATTTATTGTATGTTGAATATTTGAGATTTTGTTTTTTTATGTTGCGGTTATATTTTTAAATATGTTGGGTATCTAAAGGTAAAGAACTAAACAATGAAGTGATTTAGTGAGGGTTCGACAAACTTGAACCGTGAATACTTTCATATTAGCTACGAGTCGGTGCTTTTATTTCTGCTTATATTTAGACACTCAAATTTGAATTATGATTTAAAACTATAGGTTAAGGACACGAGAGTTTATTTTTGCTTTTAATTTTATATTTTGAATCTCTTAAAAATTAGTTTAGCATTCTGTTGTAAAAGTGAAAAAAAACCTATTGTAAACTTTTTGTTGTTGCATAAGTATAGGTAATTTTCGGTAATAATTTCCTAATACATTATATCAAAAAAATTTTTGATCTATGAAATTAAAAATGGGAATAGTTTTGCTGCGAGGAATGCGATACAGTTTGGCTGATACACGAGAAGGTCGTCATAATCCATTTGCTTTTTGAGTGCCTTTTTATTATTACTTTGTTTGTTAGGTTTTATAATAGTAAAGCTTTTCTAAATACAAAGGCAAAAGAATAGAAAAACGATGAAAAAAGGTTGCAGTGTAAAAGTATAACAGCATTTTGCGCAAACTTCGTATACTGTACGGTACAATACGTTGGCTCAATACGTTGTATTGCAGAGACCATACAATGCACACACATTACACTACAATGAATGCACATCTCTCTCTCTCTCTCTCGCACACTATTCTCACTTTATCTCTGTGTGGCGTTCTCTTATACCGTTCTCTCTCTCCTATTATTTCTCCCGCAAAAAAAGTTTTTAAAAGCTCTTCACAGTAGAATAGGCATATTCTGGTCACGGATTATTAGTGGGGAGGAGAGTGAACGCTAAAGAAAAAGGCGAAAAACTAATCGCTGTATAATACTTCGTAAATCAATTTATCACTGGTTATGAATAGGAGAACGCATTAGATTAATGGGTTTATTTTTTATGTCATTTTTATAAGTTAACACTAGATATACAAGAGTCATGCAGTCATAATGTGTCGCTTATCTGCTCGAAACTGGACGATACAACAGGATTATCAGTCACTTAACGCGATCTGCGATCAAAAACAAATCGTTTTCTAAACTATTTTTTACCAAAAAGAGTATTTGAAAAATCATTGCGTTTATTGATTATAATAATAATGATTGACTATCTCTGGCTTATGGATTAGTGTCAATTAGAAATATTTAGTATTTTAGTTGTGAAGAATAAAATTCTCACAATATTGAGTATTATTTTTCTCTCTCTCCCATACTCTAACCCCAAATGTGTAAACGCATCAACTATTTTTCTTCGTTCATTAATCATTCGTTGAATGAACACTTGAAATTAATATTTAAATAAAATCCTTTTTATATTTTATTATTCGTTAAAATTTATGGCTTATAATCAAAACGAATTTAAGCGTAAATAAATTATTATGCTTTTATTCTTGTAAATAATAATAAATTTTCAGAAGTTTAAAATCTGGGAAAGTTTTTTTGATAATTAACACAAACATTATTCTTGGTCACATGACTCAATAAATTCTTTAATGCAAAAAATTCAATTTACTTATTGCGGAAAAAAATTTAAGATTTAAAAATACTGTTTCTGGCCCACCGGTTTAAAAATACTGCGAATTTTTGTTACGAATGTATAGACTAAGAACTTAGATTTATTTATATATTTAGATTTAGTTACTAATTTATTGTTTTTTATAGATATGATTCATTTTGCAAAAGTCGTGGACAATCTTTTAACACTATAACGACAAATGCGAAGAAAGTGACTTTGGCTTAATGCGTATTTATTACGCATTCTCTCTCTATTGTAATTTATACTAATATTATTCGTATTTTAATAGTAGTTTAAATTTTATATTTAGATGTTTATATAATCAAATAAAATGTAATTTTAATAAACAGTAATAAATGAGTGGTAAAATAACTTTGAATTTAAGTGAACTTATTTCAAAATGGTGTTATACTGTAACTTATGTGTAAATTTAATATAATTAAAGTTGGTATAAAAGCTAACGTACGTAAAAGCCAGTATAATCATAAATCAATGTTTTCTAGCACTGGCAATATGTTTACCTTAAAAAATAATCAATTCCTCTGCCTTTTTTGTCACATTATTTTTGCTTAACTAATAAAAATTGAAAGTCTTATAATTTTAGTTTTGGGACTATTTATAATTTTCACGAAGTTTGCACATTACAAAAACAAGTCAGTTCTCGTTTCTACAATGATTTCAATCACTCATTAAAAATAAATAATTTGTAATTTTAATAGAATTTGAAGTAATAGAAGAAAAATTAGTTATTTATTATGTAAATACGATTTAATATGACGATAATCGAAAAAAATACACCTCAAATCTATGAGTTTTTGGCGATTCTTGGATTCTAAAAATTATAAATAATTGCTCATTAAAAATTAAATTTTACTGTTTCAAAAAATCTTAAATGGGTCTACAATTATCTCTACGGAGTTAAGAGTAAATATTTCAATGGTACAAATACGAGTACTTTAGGTTATTTATTTTATTTTATTTTCCTTATTTCACTCTTGTTTTCTTCAAATTCATTAATTCAATTTTATTTTTCAATTTATTAAAATTATCGTTTTATGTCTCTTAAAAATTTTTTAAAAGAAAATAAACTATAAATAATGTTTGACGTGTTAAGAGTTTGTTAATTCAGGAGTCAAATAGTATGTGGCTTTCATTTATCACTTGTCATTCTTTCGTTATAGAGTAAAACGTGTTGTTTATTAAAAACCCATTAGAGGTATATTTATGCCTTTTTTATTATCAGTTCTCAGCAGATAAGAAATTTAACATTTATTTTCTTTATTGGGTATTCTAATGAAATTATTAACTGTTGATACATTGTTGTGTAAAGCGAATCACTTGATATACTTTGGTCGCACGAGACGTAAAGTATTTAAGAATTTAAATAAAACATGCATTGCATTACATAAAAGCTCGCGCTAAATAAAACTGTCATTTTACTAGAATTTATTTAACTATGTCTTCAAAGCTGTCAATAAAAGATTCGGCGAATCAGTTCGGATTCGAATTATTCAAAGTATTTCTATCGCGTCATCGCAATGATTATCACAACTTTTGCTTTTCTCCGTTCGCTGTATTCAATTCATTAGCGATGATTTTAATCGGGTCTCGAAACCAAACCCGAGAACAACTGAAACAAGTGCTGCATTTGACTCATTTCGAGACCACTGACGAGTATAAAGAACTAATGGCATTAAGAGAGAGTATTATCAAAGGAAACCACGAGATTATATTATCGGACAGCTATCTCTATGTGGACCAATCTGTGCAATTAAAACCAGAGTACAAAAAGATACTGAAAGAGTACTTCGAAGTTAAGCCAAAATTTGTAGTGTTCAGCAAAACGGAGGAAACACTTAACATAATTAATAGTGACGCTAAGGATAGCACCGATGGTGTGATCGACAATGTGATCGATGCAAAAGATATCACCGATAACTGGAACGTAAAACTAATATTAACAAACATGCTATTCTTTCGCGGCTATTGGGCCACTAGTTTCGGAAGTCCTACCAAACAGTTGTTTAAATTTACGGTGAAAAATACGTCCCAATTCTTCGCGATACAAATGATTTCGCATATTGGAAGGCATCGCTATTTTCATGACGAAAAATTGCGAGCGAGAATCGTGTCGTTGTCGTACGAGACCAGCGATTTGCGAATGATTGTGATGCTTCCGGACGACCAGTGCAGTGATGCCATATACTTAATCAATCACTTAAATCGCGAAAAGTTTGTCTCGATAATCAATTCATTAACAAATAAACGGATCATTGAAGTGACTCTTCCGAGATTTGCTTTGGACGCGCAAAAAATTTCGCTGCAGAGAACAATCAAACAAATGGGTGCCAAAGATATGTTTGACGAATACTCCGCTAATTTGGGTGACATCTCTGCGCACAAAAATCTTCACTTAACAAAAATAGTTAACAAGGCTTTTATAATTGTGGACGAAAGAGGTTCGAGCGTCACACCGCTCAGAGTGGAACTCAAGAAACACCTGATCCACGGAAGTCTAATTAATTTAAATCCCGTCATATTTAAGTGCAATCACCCATTTGTGTTCTTCATTACGGATAAAGCAACGAACGTCGCGATCTTTATGGGTCTGTTTGGCGATCCCAGAGAAATGTTAGAAGTGGTCACTGATTGTGAATTAACGCAAAAAGAAATCCACGATCTTCTTAGCAATCAATGATTTTTTCCATTATGATCTTTTTTTATAGATAACATTTTTCTCAATATTTTCTCTTTTAAATCTAAGGATTTTGTATTATTTTGAAAATAAATATTTTAAATCTCATTCTAATTTTTGTTAAAATTTAGTACCGGTAACACAATTAAAATGTTATGAACTCACAAATAAAATTTAAAGTCATTATTAATAAAGTTATAATAAATTAATGAAAATTGTATTGAGTAGAACCTGATCGTTCAGTGAAACACTATTACTACAAATGTAAAATAAACGAAATATTAAAATAATCTTTAATCGTGTTTTTCAACTAATTTGATGTGTGATCCAAATACCCTCATATACAACCTTAACTATTATATGACTTCCATAAGAAATATTCGGTTGTTTGCCGACTATACGGACCTATTCGGTATATAGGTTTGCGCGCTTATATCACCATAACTAGCTTTCTCTCCGAAAAGATGACAGTTTGCTTTCATATTTTAAT
>JAQIVF010000226.1:0-2500 GCA_034698365.1 Steganacarus magnus
AAATAATGAAACCAAACCAACCCATTTAAAAAACCATTGGTTAAACCAATGGTTTAACCAAACCATAAACACCTTTAGTCTAAATGAACTCATAACGTCATTGCATCAAAATTTTTATTTGCATTGAATAATTTACATTTTCTTTTATCAAATATTTTTAATATCTCGTAAATTATAGGTAAATTAAAAATACATGTAAAACTCTGTTTGGGTATGATTTGGAATATTTCTTTGTAGTGATGGTCATAACCATATAAATCACTATTTTGTAGTTTCGACTTTTTAGTCCGATTTTCTAAACTTAACTCCGATATTCCAATCGATTTTTGTCAATTTTTAGTCCGAGAAAGTTCTGTCTTTGGCGATGGTCATTGTAACATTTTTTTATATAACGATATTAGTAATTAGTAATAATGATTATTTAGTTCGTACTACAAATTTTTTCTTAAGAATTTCCAACAATTTTCCAAATATTTTGTTAAAGAAGGAACTTTAATCATTTTTTCTTATAATTTAATACGTCAGACATATTTTAAGACTAATGATGAGCCCAATATCCTAACAAAAGATAATAGTAAAGATATTTTTGTATCTTACAAAGCAAACCAAAATGCAAAATTCTGATTTAAATTTTAAACCAACACATTATGATTTAAATTATTGTAAAAGGAAGCCATTTTTGTGCATTAATTTGTTTGAGTAATAAATTTATATGAAAATTAATGTTAGTGCAACTGAATTTAATAATATTTCTAAAGATTTTCTAATGACCTAAAAATATAATATTTCTATTCTAAACTAACATAGTTAAAATTAGTGACATTATTTAGTAATAAGACCTTTAAAAATAAGCTTATCATATTTAAAATATCCATGATATTAAAATTAATATATATTGTATTTTATATATATATTATGCTGGCGAACTATATTATTTTTTATGTGGTTCGAACCCATCTTTGGCCCAAACTTTGTCTCTTTTTTATGTTATGTTATGTAAGTTATTTTCACATATTTTCTAGCAACAGTTAGTTTAAAACAGTATTGACTATTGACTTAATAATAGAAGGTTTTTAAATAGTATTATAACTCTGAAATAAAAGTGAATTAACGTTATGGTAAATTTTATTTACCGGGTTATTTAGTTACCAGACTGCGGATTTTTGATTAAAAATTAATATATACGCATACTTTATTAAAAAAACTGAAAGAATGCTTCTAAATTATGTTTAAATGATATTGAATTATCGATGCAAATATATATACTGTAAGTTTACATATAATATTAAAAAACTTAAATTGAATTAAATTTATTATTTATTTGACATAATAGAACATTTTCTGAAAATCGATTGATTTGAGGTAACTGTTAAAGTGAATGCATGCTTGCATAACATATCGCAAACATAAATAAAAACCTAAAGTACTCTCCACTGTAAACATAATCATGAATTACATAATTAAGAATTCGTATCACATTTTTAAACGATGAAAATTGGAAATCCGTTGTTCAAGTTGGCCTGACATTCACAATCATTGCCTCTATTATTATTATTATTATTATAAACTTAGCATTCTCCACACATGCATGTGCACACACACACACACACACACACACAACACCAGCATCAGCATCGAGTACACCATCAACATCAACATCAGTATTGCATTGGCATCCAGTAGAGCTTTAGTTAGCGTGACTTGAATATCAAAAGAGCTGCAAATAACAAACAATGCAACACCAATTGAATGGCAGCACTACTGAATAAAACTAACTTATTGTACTAATAAACTAAATGCTGGGTCTGGTCTGGTATGGTCTGGACACTAAAAATATAAACTATGCTGTTATAATAATTTTATCGTAACAACGCACTGCTATAATGCATATTCATTAAATTGATTATTATGACGATGCATATCACTTATTTTAATTTAAATAAAAGTTATTCAATAATGTAAATAATTATAGTGCGTTCTTATTACAGGCTATCATTAAACGTAAAATCTAACCGATCACGCAATATTAATTTATATCTACGCTTACGTGTCTCATTATCATTGTTTAATAACGCAATGTTTTAATGCTTGCTTTTAGAAATTGCAAACACTTAAAATACTTTAAAATTAATAACATTAATTCAATTATTAAACAAATTTTTTGAGATATTCAATAATTCAATAATCAAATTAGTAACAATTTTGTATATTTACTTTTAGCTATAAGTATTTTGTTTATTTTTAAAAATATAGTTAAACATTTAGAAAAAATTATTAATCTTATTTCTAATGTGCAACTCCTTTTGAAATAAAATAATGCAGTTAAGATTAAGACGTAAATTAAAATTTATTTTTCCTGGATAATATTGAAATCTGGAGTTGAGGTAATTTTTCCAGAAAATTTTTAATAATGATAACCACATTTATCTTACACGTAATGTTGTTTTTGGTTACAATTTTTAGCACAGTATCCAATGCAATAAATTTCAAACCTAAAATT
>JAQIVF010000226.1:7500-28444 GCA_034698365.1 Steganacarus magnus
TTTATATGCTAACACTTAAACTATATGTATTTTATCACACATTATTATTGATTCGCATAATGTTAAAATATTTAATTTTAAGCACATATTGAACAATAAATACTAAATAATAAAATTTAATTTAATATATGCGTTCTCTTAAACATACATTACTAATAATATTAGGTAATTGATTGAATGTTATGCTAACAAAGTGGTTCGAAGTACATGTGGTGAGAGTTTGATTGACATTTACAGCACTTGAGGAGGAGTAGGACAATGAAGTTCTTTAATACTGAAATACCCTGGAAAAAGCAGTAGTAAACATACTACCATTACCGACAACAATAACATTAGAAAACAAAAATCAAATGATGCCAATCTTATTGACGGAACATATGCTAATAAGTCTTAATAATCAAATTTGCGTAAAGTATCTTTTAGATAACTATATCTATAACTTTATTTCTTGCTTCTAATTTTGCTAATAATTTATAGATTAAAAAGTTATTCAACAGTTCAATTTTTACTTTAAAAAATAGTTCAAAAGAAATTTTCTAAAAATTTAAACTCAAACCTATGTCATCATTAATTTAACGAGTTTCCCAAAAGTTGTGGGAAAAATTTTTACAGCAATTTTAATCAATTAATTTTCTCTGGAAACCCCGAGGGAAACTATTTTTATTTCTTAATCCTTTTAGAATTTTATAATACAAATCTTTCTTAAAAATACTTTGACAATCTTTAAAGACTATAAAGAATTAATGGAAATTAGCCTAAAGGTTAGGATAGAAAGAGGCACCAACACATTAAAAGAAGATTTAAATTTATAGTCATTTTAAATGTTTTGATACAAATCTCTTCAAAATAAATATTGCTTAAGGTTCGTATTCCTGGAATTAATAGTGATATCAAGTGTTCTATAAAATACAAAAAATCATATTTCTTAATAAATAGCAATCTTTGAGATTCATTTGAGTTTACAAAAAAGTGAAAATGAAAATTTCAAGTACTTATACTCCAAGTTAATAGTTAATTCTTCATAACCACAAAATAAATAATTCTAAATAAATTTTAAATATTCTCGAATTATATATTAAAATACTGCCATTAGTTTTAGTATATTCGACAAAGCTATTTATTTTTATCTCTTCAGTTTTAAAAATAATTTTAAATTTGATTTTCTGGTTTTTAGTGAAGGTCAACAACGAACCAAACATTCTTTTGCCTCAAGACATATTCACGGGATGTTTTGCCACAAATAAAGCTGCATTTTATCTTAAGTAATACGAATGAATCCGAATCACAGATATAAGAGCACATTTAAAAACAGGGGAACAAAGCAGGCGAAACTAGAGTCGATAGATATATTAACCAAATTTAAAGTCTATGCTTATGTGGTGAGTGTGTGCAAGTGTGAGTGTGAGTGAGTAACGCATACGGGTTTGTATATTAGTAACAAAAGAAGCGTATATTAGATTCATGTACGGTTATTACTTGATAGAATGCAAATTTATATAAAAACATTAATCTTTGGTTAAGCTTTATATATTTCTCCATTATAGCTATCACTCTCACTATTACTATCACACATCCCTTATCACATATCACTTATCCCTTGTCTGTCGGCATTTTTCAGATTCGTTTTTTGTTTTCCCTCTCTATTTCTACTAAAATAATAATATTAAATTATGAACTATAATAACTAGTTATTGAATTATAGGTGAAATATAAATTCACACGCAAAGATATAAATTGGAAATAATAGAATTAGATTTGAAAATATTTCACTTCAATATATGCAAATCTAAATAAATGCAAATTAGTTTTAGAGTGCATAATATGTTAGTCTATGTATTATTTACGCATTTTAAGTCAAAATCTTTACTCAAAAGATGAGCAAAATCAGAATTTTTAAGGACTGACGTGTAATTGGTCTCACGAGTGTCACTGCACCACAAGATATAACTGGAGGACAATTGAGACTAGACGAATACTACTGCACAATAATAATACTATACATGAGGGAGACTTAAAGTTAGCCCCAGTAATAAAAAATACAGTAAAAATAGCAACCCATAAATGCACTGTTTTTCCAATTGCTAAATAATCCTCTAATGGACTGAAGCTTTTTTTAAGGAATTATCTTCAATCCACATCATTGCTGATATAGAAAGAAATGTATGATACAGATAAATATCCGAAATTTCACTTAAAACTGATAAATAAAAATGAAATGATATATAAGGAAACAAAACATATATTTTAACTTAAAATTCCTTGGATGACACTGGAAATAATGATGAATTAATTAAAGTATTCATCACCTTTTGAACTTAAATTTATTTAATATTATGGAACTTTAAACAACTTTTTCGTTTTATTATAATTTATATAATCAAATAAAAATAAAATACTAAGCGATTTTGTGACTAATAAATCATTTAAATGTATAGTTAGTATTTAAATAATGTTTTGATGTGATGTGAGCACACATGAAATCATATGATGTGAGTTAGCAAGTATCACATATGGCTTTGCACCCAAAGTGAATCCACAATGAGAATCACTAGAATCGTGAGGCTAATACTAGTGTGTGCCTACAGCTTAATTGTGATTGTGATTGTGACACCAACTGAGTCACGAACAATCAAGTACAACACACGTACATAATTTTACAAGCAAAGTGTTACTGTAACACACGTACAATACTAAGACATAGTACTATACTACATATAATATTGCTAATTATTAACGATATGAAACTTATAAATACCTGGTTTGTACTGCTGCCGCTTGTGCTGCCGATTCTACACTTTGGTGATGGTGATGGTGATGATCCTTAACTGGTGTGGCACCAACTCTGTTGTCAATTACAACGCCGACCAGATGAGACAAAAGAGTTTCATAAAAAATAAAAATCGGAATTAAAATAAATGCTATGTTGCTGTCTGCTTGTGTTTGCTATGATATTGCTTGTGTTACTACACGTATAATATAAGTAAGGCGTTACTCAAGTATCAAACACTATTCAGTACTTGAAACCAGTATACACTGAGACACAGCGGGTAATATGATGGTTCAGACCAACCATCAGTTGAGGGGTAACTCATGGTTTTTGGAAACTCTTCTTCATCTTGTAATTCTAGTTTATCATGGGATGAAATAAGGGGCAGGCAATGACTCGTGGCTCTATGTTAGAATAGGATAAAAACAAGTCTATAAGTATAATCTAAGTCAGTGACGAGAATTGTTCCAATAACTTACTTTTAGAAAATCGTGTGATTTTAAATTATTTAGCATTAAAAATTTTATTCAAATCTGATTAAATAATCTTTTATATTATATAAGTGTACTGTACTGTACTGTACTGTACATACCATACAACTTGATCTTTTTATTAGTACATGTTATTTTAAACATTCTATTAGATTAATAGCTATAGTTAATGCATTAAATATAAATAAATAAATTTTTCTAATTTTTGTTAAAGTTATAGTCATACTTAATTTAATTCTATGCAATCCCTAAAAGTCAGATTATTGAAATTAATGTGATTCGATTCATCACAATGATATTACACAATAATCTACACCAATATATTAAATTAATTTTTTTAATTAATATATTTAAGTATTTATTTAATTTTATAGCACTATCGCTAGTACGGTATTTACGAATATCTCAAATTATAAATAAAATAAACACAAAAAGAAAGTAACTCAGAGTAACTCCTACTTTGGAAACAGAAAAATAGTTCTCAAGGTAAATGAGAAAATTTCAAAATCACTAAAATATAGCTTTAAGGCGAATTGATTTAAGTGTAGATAATTTTTTTTAAATTGAAGAAAAGTTTAAAAATTCTTCAATAGAGTCAAAATAAAAGTTAAATATTTTAATTGTTATGGTATGCATTATTTTTAAAATCGTCATAAAATATTTTTTCATGAGAAAAATGACAAATTGCTAAGAATTGAGTACGTAGACACGAAATGTTGTGTTTGAATGTTCACTTTTGGTTTAAATAAAATATTATCATAAGAAACACATTAGAAATGCGTGTAAAAATGATATGAAAATATAACAAACGTATAATTATGTTGTAAGCTATCAAAATGAAAGAAACTAAAACTATTAAATTATTTAAAACCTGTAATATGGATGATGATAAGGATTATAATGATTAGGATCCATGATAGTTGGTGTCTGGTCAGCTACACCTACAACTCCTGCCGCTGCCGCTGATGCTGCACTGCCCTGACAGTAAATACATGGACATAGCGGTGACAAGTGATGTGCCCCGATATGATGATGAGAATGGTGTGATGGGTGTGTGCTGTGTGTGGTGTGTGTCGGGTGTGTAGTGTGTGTGGGGTGTGTCGGCTGACCATGAGAATGGTGAGAGTGATGTGCTGCTCCTGGAACAGTAGCATTCGAAATATGTGCAGATCCCGTATTAGCCAGTTTGACAATTTATGTCGCGATTACTATGAAGTGTTTGATCTTTGGTTGACTATTTTTATTTGAACACAAATCAATATAATTATTATGAAGGAAAGCACTTCACCGGTTTTTTAATTTAATAGATTTGGATTGTGCGGCATAAACACGTCACTCTAGCCGTGCAACTAATGCCAGTCTCATCACTACACGTGCATCGCATCAACACAAGAATGAGGAATCGACCATAAGATAGAGATTGTGTGCGTATGTGTGTACGGTATGTGTGTATATGTGAGATGAATGTATGAATTGAGAATAACGAGAATGCGTGACAATCACAACTGCAACATTCAAGACGTGCTCAACTTATCAATACACGTGTTTTCCCACATTAAACACCATTTAATGTTTAATTCTTTTTTGATGTCAATAAATAAATATAACCATAAATTTAGATTATATAATATAATTCAATTTTACCATTTATTTTTTCCAAATTCTTCCGTTAAAAATGCAACACTAAAAAGTTAAAAAATCAAAAAGTTAAGTATATAAGGCTTTTTATTTTTGAAATTATATATTAACTGAAAATCCAAAAATATTTAACATGAGTCCTAAACTATGACATTATTGTCAAATAAAAATTATTATATCATCGAAGTCTGTTTCTCCGTTATTTACTAAAAAAGAACACTTCAACTAACTATCCCTTCAACCATAAACTAAATAATGTTATGACTCCAAAAAGTTTCTGAGAAGTTTTATAGGTCCTGAAGGGGTTGAATGCAAAAAAAGATGGCAAAAATTTGAAAATTGATAATTACATATCTGCGGTAAAATTAATATTAAATGTGGTAAATTTTTCAAACTAAAAGAATTATGTAGAGGACTAAAAGTTTTATAACTTTGTAACCGGAAGTTAGATGGTTCAGGTTTCACATTTGGTGTGACAGTCAAGTTGGATGGACTGTGCCGTAATCGGTCAGTGCGAGTATTCTATGTGGACATTTTTTCAAGAGTATATTCTCTTGGAGCCGGTGTTACATGAAAAAATTTATTTTAATAAATAGCTGAATGGTTGTTAAATTCAACATTCATTAAATATTATGAAATTATTATATTGTAAATTTTACTAATATTAATTGGCTATAAATCAAGAAATGGATAATACTCTATAATAAAATTAGCAAAACTAGAAAACAGTTTTAAAAAATAAACTATAATTACACTAAAGATTGGTTTTATTTCATTATTATGATTCTTTTAAAATTTTCATATTTCTAGAAAAACACTTTAAAAATTATCCATCGATTTAGAAGTGATATACATTTATTAGTAATGTACTGCAAATTTTTGTATGCATAAAACCTACTAAATACACGCAATTACTTTTACATTTTTTACTTTCTTATTAAATCTATACGAGTTTACTGCATAAGTGCTTAATCAATTTATGTTGAGTTTTTTTTAGAATTTTTTCAACTTTATTCTTTACTACTTTTAAAATTTCACAATTATAAAGTAGTAAAGAAATTTTAATTTGGTTCATTCTTATAATTACTTATTAACTTTATTTGTAATATAAAATTTTAAAAATAAATATGAGATAAATTTATCACATACAGTATTGTGAGAGTATTTAAAAAAATACCATTAGTCTTATTGTTTATAAAATTACTAGAATACCTACATTAATATAGATATCATTAGATTTTCTCTAAGTCCTCATATTTTAAGACAAAAGTTTTAATAATGACTTTTTAAAAGTTAATACATTGAGCAACATGATTATATAGAACTATGAAAATAATGCGTAACTAAGTATACATCTTCAGTACTCATCAAAGTGTTATATAAAGATGAAGTAAAAGTTGAAATCTATCTAATGTCTACTAACTCGTAAAGGAAATATTATCGCGAATGTTCGTAATAATGAAAGTTCGTTTGTTATTTCAGTCATAAAATCTTTAATACATTTATACAATGTTCTAAGAATGTTATGATATAATAATTGTTAATATGGTTAGATAATGTGTACATATGTAAACCAATCACAACGTTAGGAGTGTTTGGGGCAATGAATTGTTAGGGCGGAAGACACTTAAATATTATCCTATACTGTAATTATTTTACAGAAGCTTGAAATGATGATTATCAACGGAAACACTAAATTATGATTGACGGACGAAGCCTTGTTTTGGTAACATAAGAGACCACTAAACAAATTTAGCATTCAATAAAACCTATATTTCAGTTCTACTAACGATAAAAATTTTTAACTTAAATATTGTTATATTTGACTTATAATTATAATTATTTAAAATATTTTTAATAATGGAAAAATGAATTATTACCATTATTTTTGCTTTAAAATATTTAAAAAAGAAAAAATAATGAATGATTATAAATGTATGGTAATTGTAATCAGGTTTGGTATTAAACCATCAATTGACTATAAAGTAATGATTTCTATTTTATGGTTGGGATCGAAGCACAACATATATGGTTAATATAAGTTATAACAAAATAAGAAGAATGCCAAATATAATTTAGTGTTGGGGAACAAAAAATTAGTCATAAGACCATAAAATTAATGACAATTTTATGATAATATAGAAAAATGACTGAATCTAACATTCATGAACATCGTCTGACTAAAATTGAGGGAATAAGTAAAACCTGATTTGAGACTAAAACCCAAAATGAGTTTCACCAATGTCTGAATATTATAAGTTAATGCCTTGTGAAATACTGGTTTCACTCGAGTTAATATTCAAAATAAATTTTTAATCTAACGTAAGCATATTGAGAATTTTCATTAGCGCTTTAAAGCTCATCAAAATTCATTTTAACAACTAACGACTAAATGCACACAAGGGATCGTCAACCTTTAATAACTAACGGTATTATTGTAAAATATATAATTTTACCTAAAATAATTCATTATAATATATTTTATAAGTAATTTTAAGAATAACTTGAACTGAGTAAGAAATATTATTTACGATTAAATACTAATGACAAAAAACTAAATTAAATTTTGCATCAATTGCTAACCAATAATTTGCAATACAAAAAGTTATTTAATTCTTAATTACCAATATGTGATAATCAATTTAAATTATTTCAGATAAATAATAAATAAACTGCGGATTTATGTTTTGTTATTCCGATATGAATTATAACTTAATTTCAGATTTGTTTATTCTATCCATGAAAATTAGTGAAACAATTAAGATTTTTTTATTAACTATCGGTCACACCGGTGCTATTTGGGTCATACTTATTCGTCTAAGATTAGTCAAACTTTATCAATTCAATTATTAAAGAAAATAATTTTTAAATTCACTTTTTAAAATCCGAGATATCATGCAATTTCTACTTTTGTTGGTTTGTCTATATTTAAGTCCACCACAAGAAGAAGAAAACTCAAAATCTGTCGCATTTAAAGATAGCATTAAAATCCCCAGTTTTTAAATGTAATGAGGATTTTCCTGATATCGTATTTATTTGCCTCAATTAAAAGTATAGATTTATTATAAACATTTGAGAATTAAGAATACGAGAAATTAATCGAAAATAAGAAGTGATAAACAGAGAAACAAATTCTCACTTTGATCTCAAGGACGACAGAATACATATTATAAAGCACTTTACGCTTTCGATAAAACTTATGCTCAAAAGTAATTTGATTTATTAGACTGACCTTAAAATAACGCTAATGTGTTACTCAGCATGTTTAAGCTATTTTATAGATCAACATTTTTAACTTTCATTCTTTTAATGATTAAAAATTGAAAAAAACCTTAAAATTTTTAAATGCTTTAATTTAAAAAACTTTTCTTAATTAACTCAATCATGTGAAAATTTAACATTATTTTATATATTTTTAAACACAAGAAACAATTCACTAAAAAGTGTAACTTTTCCTACATTAAGCAAAAATTAATTGCTTAAACGTAATCTTCAAACTTAACTAGTAAAACAAAATTTAGGTTCATATACAGTTAATTTTTGATTACTACTAGAATGTTAAACTTTATAAGTACCTTATTTTATATTATGCCAAGACTTTAATATTAATTTTTTCATTATTTTTAATTTTCAAAAGTTCTATATGTGAAAGCTTAGTATGTACCGTAATCTTGATAATATATACCGATATATAAATTGAAATCTTGCATTTTTTTAAATTTTAACTCAACCAATACTTAAATTTTATACAAAATTGGCTTTAAGTCCTAATCAACTTATGATTCATAAAATGTTAAAGTTTAAATGTTAAAACTCATTTCTTTAAAAATATTTGCCATTATTGTAAATAAAATTATAACTTAAAAAATATCAATAGAAAAAAGTGATGAAAGAAATTTACTCTAATTATAATAATTAGATCGTAAGCTACAAAATAATTTTCTCTTAATATTTGAAGTAAGTGAAAATAAATGTATTCAATAAAAGAATTTACTACTATAATATTAAGATCTTTATGGATTTAAAATTAAAGTTATTGTGGGATAAAATTAAAGTGAAAACAGCAAAATTAATAGTGACAATTTCGACAATTAATATTTTAGTGATCTGAAATTTCCTGCGGCACTAAATTTTTAAGTAACCTGTGTGTGAAAAGGGAATAGTTGAAATAAAATATGGAAAATATTATATAAAATCAAACGAGCTTTTCATAAAAGTGAACTCAAAAATATCAAAAAATTTTAAAAGTCTATACTATCGGACCGCGAGACAACGTGGTAATCGTATCTTCAAATTGATCTTACTTTATACTTTAAAATAAAATTTAATAATGATATGAAATAAAACAAGGAAAATTTAAATTTTAAACTAAAATAACTCTACATAATACTATTATTTTTATTTGAAATTCGGTCAAAATAAAATGGTTAAGCATAGAATCTGAGAAGAGAGTTAAATTAAATATATTATAATAATTCATTGTAAATAATGTGGTATGTGGTAGCATAACAAAATCATCTGCCGTTTAAAAGACAATTTTTTCGGATTTTGACTCAAAAATAAGTTGATAATTTAGCCCACTATTTTTCTACCTGATACGGTCAATCAGGAAAAAAGTATAAAATTGTGTAATAAGTATTATTAGTATGCAGAGAAATATAACTTTATTATTTACATTTGTTTTCTTGTCAAAAATCGAATCATTACCATATTCAAAGTTTTATATTGAAAGAATTTATGTAATACGGTATTAGACTTAAATTGGAGATTAAATATTTATTTTCTTTGTTTTAATTAATTTATAGGAACATATATTATATATTATATAATGCAATCGAAGTGATTGGACATAGAGAAACATTGGAGTGAAGTTATGTGAAAATTGCAGTTTATTAGAAATATAGTGATACAACGATAATTAGATAGAGTAGTGCTACATTTTGTGATTTCAGTCCATTTGTTAGAATGTAAAATCACTATTTCCTGGTCAACAATATCAAAATTACCACAATAGTAAAATTATTTTGAAAGATTTAAATATCGAAACATTAGTAGAAAAGCAATGAACAAACAAAATAAACTAATTTAATCCATTTCAGTAAGAATTTTTATAATTAGTTCTGTACAAATTTAAATTCAAATTGAGTAGAATATGTTCCTGAAATGTTTCAAGTGAAAAACTACTATAAATGAATTTACTTGATCGCTCTTCAATTTATAAGGTAACTATTAAGTATTAGTTCAATCATTTTTCGCCCATTCGGTCGGTTACTAAATTTTTATACTATATATCTCGAGGCAACTTTGATAAGTCATCAGATAATCCAATTTATTATCATTGCTACAGAGTAAAGCATTAACTGCACTCTTTTGCTTTAAACAGAGGGAACTAAAAATGAGAGAATGAAAGTGTTTTCACAAAACTTGGTTCATGTCTCATTTTGTGGATTTTATTTTATTTTCACAGAATAGATAGGAAGCATATAGATATGTGAATACGATTTTTTATTAGTCAAATTTTTACAAAAAGTTGAAAATTTGAAATTGTCTGACCAAAAAACAATATTTACTAAGTAATGGTTAACTCTGATTTAATAGAATCAGTTGAACGATTTTTATTAAATTCAAAATTTGTTATCACAATTTTAATTGTTCAAATGGAATTCAAATGAGTGCGATCATGTCTATGAGATAAATGCACGTTTGGGGTCATACTTACAGATTACTAACAAATTACGAAAATGTGTTTGTTGGTCTCTGCCAACAACTTTATAGTATGTGTAACAATGCATATCACAGTGCATATATGAATTATAAAAATAACATCGAATTTTGCGTAGTTTTCTGACCAGAAAAAACTAATCCGTATAATTTATAATAAAAAATTCAAGTAACAATAACTTGTAAATATTGTATAACATAACTGAACAGTGAGTTAGCGCTCAATGTTATGGCACTTTTGGTAGTATGTGATGATGACTAAAGCTATCATTGAAAGCATTAGTCAGGAATATTTTCCATAACAATGTTTAATATGTAAGCGAAGTGACAATAGAATAATGTCTGCATTCATACCATATTCAGTACCAGATTTAGGGGTTAGGGAACCGTACACTTGGGATAATCCAATTTGGATTGAGGTTATAAATGTGTTTTGTGATATTCCATTAAATTTATCGTTTATTAGGATACGAACACATTTGTTATATCACATTATGTCGCTCTAAAGAAACTTTTGTAACGTTATAATACCAATATTAATGCTTATTATTGTTATGTGTATTTGAAAGGATTAACAACTTCTTTATCACCAGGCTTTTAATTAGCATAATAAAAATTAGCATCTGCTTCTGCTCTCGACCTTTACTCGCAAAATTATTAAATTCAAATCTAACTCTCAGGCACAACATACACAATTTTAAATTCCTAGTTTCAATTTAAAGTTTTTTTCTTAAAAATATTTTCATAAATATCGGACATTCATACTTACTTATATTATATTTTGTTTCACGAAAAATTCAATTTAGCAAATATATTATGCTATTATCTGTCTCGTATATTTAAAAATTTATAGAGTAGTAAATAAACTGCTTTTCATATAAAATTGTGGTTATGTACATATTTTTCAAAATCAGTGATTTTTAAAACTTAAAAATTTTAAAATAAATTTCAATTTATAGAAAAGATTTAGATATTTCTATAGGAATCACAAAATATTAATTGATCATAAATTTTGTTTCATTTTAATATCGTTTTATAAAATATTCTATATTTTCTTTGAATATAAAACAAAATTTGTACATTTTTGTTATATCAAATAAGAGTTTATTAAAATATAAATTAGTTTTTGTATGTCAAAAATAAATAAACTAAGTTAAGTAATTTTATGCATAAATATAAAAAATAAAATAAACGTTAGGAAACATTTTATGATTTAAAACGTTTAATCAAAAAAGAAACAAAGAGAAGGACAGGTCAATAAGCTTAGAAACCATAAAAGATAAACAACTAAAAATGACGATTTAATAATTATACTGCTAGTTGTGAAAGCTTTATAACAATTGTTATTATTACTGTCGGTGCGTAACTATCGTTAATTATGCAATATTTATCTTTTAGATTCTTTAAACTATTAAAGGTTTGGTATACTCTAAAGCAATAAAAACAATGCATTTTTTAATTATTCGGCAATAATTACGCAAAATTATTTACACAACACTGTTACAGTACTATTTCTATTTAATAAATTCTGAAATTATATTATGCAAAAAAATTTAACGAATAACATGTTTTCTAATTGAAGTTAAGAATTGTGCGCATTAATAACAATTCGTTTTGACCTAACGATGAATTTAGATGAAAACAAAAGTAATGCTAAAACAATGGCTTTTGATGTATTACTAGCTGCTGAGAGCGTTAATGCCAATATAAGTGACGGAGAAGCAGATAGCAGATGATAGCAGATGGTCGAAATTGCAATTGCAATCCGGACATTACAATCACTACTATCAACAAAAAACTGTGCGACTCACTAATGATGCAATTGTTGCAAACGCTTTTTTCACTCACTCTCCGCTCTAACGTTCAACAAAACACCGAATGTTCTAATTAACATTTTTTGTGGCAAATTAAATGTTTAATATGTGCTTCTTATTATTAACTTTTGTTTACTGCTGTTTAAATAAAAGTTTACAAAAATTTGTTTATCCTTGCTATTAATGATCAATCATTAATGATTTTAATGCATATCTTTTATTGTTAATTCTGCAGAAAATACCTTTTAAATATATATATATTAAACTAAACGAATTTTATATAGATTAGAAGAATGTGACACACGCAGAGAGAGATAGAGAGATCATCACACACTTTTTAAGTAGAGATGGGATATTTTGTTACATACAAAATATTCTTGTAATAACAATATTTCGCAAAAAATCGTTTTAAACCAAATTATTTAAGAAATGAATTTTATTAACAAAATTAATAAAATGGGAAAATCAGGCAAAAGCAAAGACTGAACTAAAAAATTGAATATAAATACGATAATTTTTTTAAGTTCTCCTAATTTTTAGCCAAAAATTTATTGCTTAAAGATTAAAAAAATCAGAAACAAGCTTTCCATAAAATTGAATTTGGTATATCTTATAACCATTGCGTTCAAAATCATTTGTGTTATTTATTTGCAAAAATTTATGTTATAATTCAAGAAAATCACAATTTTTTGTTTCAACAAATTTTTTTTGAATTATTCTAACAATTTAACAACAAAAAACCCAAATTCGCTTTAACAAAATATGTCATATCTAATAATAAGTGATATTTAATAAAATTATTACTAGAGATCGAAGAAAGTAGCATTTATTCTATATAAAAATAGCGCTATAAATTGCACTAAAAATATACCAAAATAGCAAAAATAGCATCTATAAATAGGTATAAAACGTATAAATCTCTAATTATTACATGTTTATTTAAATTAATTAAAAATTTTGAATATACTTAAATACTCATATTAAATAACTTTGATTATGAATAAAGTTTTTCATGGGTGAGTTAATAGCAAATTATATAAAAATTTGAAATGTTAGCAGATAGAAACGATATTCTTCAATACTTCAATATTTTAGAAATATAAAAATTATAGAACAATAGCTCTAATATAGTACTATATAATGTTATGAATATGCTATGCTCAAATCGGTAACAGCTACTTAATTAAAAAGTGAGACAATAAAAATTTTTACCAATTATTTTAGTATTAATTCTTTAGTTTATTAAATATGTTTTTTTATTTGTAATGTAATAATAGAATTCTATTGTGAACTTCTGTGATAATTGATTTAAACATATTTCATAAACACTGAGTAAACATACACTATTTTTTTTATTAAAGTAAAATAAAAGTTTTCAGCTTTTAATCATGTTTTTAACGAATTGCAATAAATCCTTTTACTTATTTTTATCAATCGAGACTAAAATATTTATATAAATAGAATATTTAAAAGATTAAAGGTAACACTTCACTTTGACAGGCAATTTTAATTTTATATATTGAACTAAAGAGTCAGTATATAGCAGTGCATGCGAAATCAATATAACTTTTTAAATTACAATTACCATAAATTCATTCTAACGATACTTATACTTATTTACGATCTTACCTTCGATTGGAAAGTATAGGGTTCTGAATGCACAGCCCTCCCTAACGGTAAGGAATAATAAAAGTGAAGAATATTTAACATGCTTTTCACATGCTAGGTCAGAGTCTTTCAGCTCTTTGCCTAAGACTCGAACCGAACTTGGACTTCTATATTAAACTTCAGGACTCAGACTCGAAGTGATTTGTATACTCCGTCCCACCTTTAAAGACCCGGACTTGGACTCCGAACCTTAATTATTAAAAAATAATATTAAATATTAATTAGAATCGAATTATAATATTGCCCAAATATATTGTAATTTTATGTACGCAAGTTTTAAAGCTAATATAAATTAATAGTTATGAAAAAGTGAATTTTTTAGAAAATATTATCAATTAATAGAAAAATAGATTTTCGGAGATATTTTATGGTAAAATTTGAGTTCGGGTTGAGTCAAGTCTTTTATGACCGAACTTGAACTTGAACCTGGACTCAGACTCTTAATGAGTTAACTCGAACTCGTACCTCTTCTGACATCAAAGACTTTGACTCTGACCTGGACTTCAAAAGACTCGAGTCCGAGCACAGGTCCGAACCTATAGGTTAACTTTCTGCCATATATATCTACTTTACAGTTGGTCACACTAATTGCATCATAATCATACATAGTCTGATATATTCACAAAAAACTGTTAGATTTTTATACATAAGTTTGCGGTAGGTTCAGACTAAAGACAGGGTTTAAGTTCTAACCGAAAGAACCGCTAATTTTTTAATAAAAAATAAACCGAAACCGAAAAACCGCGGTTAAACCTGTAAAACCACCGAAAATATAAAAAGTAAAATTTCTTCATTATAAATTTAATATTTAGTTTTAAAACTTTTCATTAATGACTTTATTGCTTGATAAAAATACTTAAATTCAAAAATGACAATATTTTAACAAAAATTTCAATATTATATTTCATAAATGTTATAGTATAAAATCGTATTTTTAATTTATTCTCTTACTTAATGTAATATTTCGCGCTTAATAATATACTAAAATTTTTTTAAATAAGCTAAAAATTCATTCAAAATACTAAAATTCATCTAAAATGTTTGATTTTTACTAATAAAAATATTTGGCCTACATTGAAAATTATTTGAACTGAAACTTCAAAATTACTAAACCAGACGGTTTAAACCGCGGTTTAACCGAACCGACACTACTTTAGTTCAGACATAATTTGTTTAAAATAATGAGTTTATTGGTCCATGTAACAAAAGTATATTTTTTTATTAAAAAGTATTCAACGTTTTTTTAGTGGCCATATCAGACTGTGTATTATTATAGTAATAGGATTTTCCTTGAATTAGAAAAACCCAACAAAATATGTCAAGTACCCAAAGGCAAATTAATATTCCTGGATAAAAGCTTTATTATCTTATTTCTGTGTACACTGGTAGGAATATACTAATCTTACTAATTCCTGAATTATACTAGTAAGTTTCTTTTTGTGGAATTGAAGTGAAGTGAAGTGTAAGAAAACGTTATTTAAATTTATATGATAAAACAAGAACGACACATTCATAGAGAGCTCACTTTCATAAGTATTGTTAGGATTATGTTAAAAGCGTTTTAATAATTGTTACTTTAGCGCATTGTTACTCATAGTAATTTTATAACGTCATAACTATAAAGTTGTCTCATATATGTAACAAAGTATAAAGATATAGTTTGTAAGTGGCAGACTTCTTGGACTTAAGAGGACTGCGGACATCCGGACGGACGGACAGACAGACAGACGGACGGACATTGTCAAATCCATAAGCTCTCCTTCATCTATATGAAGTGAGCTAAAAACAATACAAGAGCATCACAATTCAAATCATAAATGTTAAATTACTATACTATTTAAATGTTAAATTATTATTACATTTAAAATGTAAAAGTATTAACAATAATTTCAATAATTTCTTTGCATTCTTTAAATAAATGCTTTCTTAAATCTCTTTTTTCATATAAAAATTTCTATAATTTGATTTTTAAATTGCTTTTAAAGCATATTAAGTTAAAACCACACATACTCTGTAAAAAACCACACAAACTATATTTTCATTTATCTTAAAGCTTCTGGCGATTAGAATTAAATCAATTTATACTAGTGATGTTTAAAAAGCAAAATTTAAAATTTAAAAAAAACTAAAAGCAAAGTTGATTAAGCAAAGGTAAAATATAATTTAAGGTAAATATAAATGGAAAGCAAAAGTAAGAGCACGTCAAAATTGAAAATTTTCAAAAGTAAAACTCAATAGTTTTAGAACTGGAAAATTTAAACAGCACTACTTTATACTGATAAACATCGTCTTTTTTATGATTTTGAATTTAAATGTATAAATTTAATATTTTAATTAAATTTAAGTCTCAGTAAATTTAAATGTATTTTTAAATAAAGAATTATAAATCTTATGTTATATAATCCTTATTTAACAAATTTTTTAATTAATCATTGTATGTTTGGTAATAAAGCGTTAAATCGATAGAATTAGAAACGTGCAAAAACTCTTTTATCTAAAAATTTTTTAGATATCAAACAAACTTAATCTTTGGAGATAACTTGAAAACTAAAAAAATTCTCATTCAAATTTTAATTTTGAAAATATATTGCAAAATAAAAAATTTTAAAACTTAGATTTTAGGATTTATGATTTTATTTAATAGAATTACAAATTATTCAATTGTATTTTAAGATTCTTTGAAACTCAAAATATTTTTTGAAACTAATGTTTAGAATTATTTGGTTCTGAAGAAATCGAAAACAATTAATTGTCTCATAGAAATTTATTTTTTATCGAAAAACTACGAAAAACTACTCAATTTTGTACCATATTTTTTTCTAAACTCTGTGTCAATTCCCAGTTATATTTTTAATCAAACTTAAGTGATATATTAATTTTCGGGTTTTTTTTAATACTTGCATAAATATTGTAACCTTTCTCTTAAGCTAATTTCCAAATTTATATCCAAATTTTTATTTAATAAACTATAAATTTGTAGAATTTTGAAAATTTGTTGAGTACAGATCACGTTTATGCAAATTCAATGTATTTTAACTTTATTAACTTATTAGAAAGCAATGGCAGTGATATTATATTAAAAGTTTTGAGAAATCATATCTTGACCATTTTTATAAGCTTTTATCGGTTAAAACTTTCCTAAATTACAAATATACAAAATTTGCAACATTCGATGAATATGGGTTAAGTACCTTTAAAAATTATAAATTTTATTTTAGTAAAATTTATTATTAATTTAAATATTCAATTTTATAGTTTTGTTTTTGTGAAAATTGTTTTGTGCAATTTTATTTTATGAAATTGTCATTTCATGGCATTTAGTTTTTTTTAGTAATGCCTGCTCTAACAAAATAAAAAAATTTATTCTTTTATGATTAAATAACTCAGTTTTGCTAATAATTTGTATAATTTATTTAATCAATTAAAATTAATATAAAGATATTTTAGCAAATATTAAATTTATTTTTATGCAGTATTTCCATACACAGTTATATTTTCTTAGTAATACGGTATAAATATAATATTCAGAACAAAGTTTTTAACCTCTTTTTGTTTTTTATTCTGATTTACACATTATACTTATTTAAATTTGTTGCACTACAGGAAATAAATTAATTTAACTTTAAAAAGCTTTAATCGGTTTACTGGTCTATAAGAATTTTTGATTTATTTGTCGCTGTTTGAAAACTTAAAATTGAATGGCATAAAATGACTGGATATTTGCTCTTTTTGGTGAAACACAATAAAATACAATTTGTTAAATATTTGAATTGAAGTGAGTGCCCGTTTAAATACTTAATCATAATCAGTTAAAAAAGTTCAAAGTATTAAAAGAGCGTAGTTATTAAATAATTTATTTATTAATAGATTAATGCGAATTTATTCAATTTATTTTTTTAAAATAATTTTAAGTAAGTTATTCTTTCTTATCATAACAAATTTTTAGTTGAGTAATAAATAAATGAAACAATATTTCGCACGCAATCTACTGTTAATATTTATATAATGAGATTATTGGTTTAGATTTGTCAAAATGATAGCAGTCTATAATTGATATCACAATAACTCACCTGAATTTAAAATGATTTGCGATATTTTCAAAGATAAATTTGAAATATAAAACATATGATGAGAAGACTAGATGCAAGTAATGATAAGAGTGTGATGAGTGTGAGCTTGAAAACTGGATCAGTTCACAGTTCACATACAGTTCGCAATGAAATAATGATATAGTTCTAGCATATAGCTTATAGCTTATAGCTTATAGCTAATGTTGTGTAATGTTGTGTGTGTCAACTGTTGTCTGTTGTGTTGTGTCACGTCAATGCCCCTCAACGACACCGACTTATTGCCGAAATGCAAAATGCCATCACTAGTGGTGTTGTGGTGTTGTGGTGTAGTGGGATGTGGTGATGATATGTTGATGTTTCTGCAGTGATCGCACCGCACACCGCACTCATATAGGACTTATTATTGCATCAAAGAGAGGGTTGTGAGGGATGAGAGAGTAGTGATCATCCACTTAGTATTGGTGTGACGAAAGAGCTGCAACATCGAGAGGGGAATCAATTGTCAACAACGGTGTTACGCCTACCTTACCATTTCATTGGATATTACCGACACGACAGGTAAATATGCGTTTTAAGCGCATCTTCCATCGCATGACAGTAAATGCTTTACTAGTGTTAGCTGTTTAGACACGCGCTGTGCAGTGCTGTGCTGTGTGTGCAGTGCTGTGTGTGTGTATGTGTTGTGTGTACTGTTCTCTAACTTTTTTGCTTATGCTTTCATGCTTTTAGTGCCTTTACTGCATTTACTGCCTTTAGTGCATTCAGTGCCTTCAGTGCCTTCCCTGTACATCAAAAATGCTGCTCACGTAGAAAATTCTGAGCACGTACCACATCGAGAACGGTTATCTGCTTATAGGTTCACATACAACTTAAATTCACTGCAAAAGTTTTGATAGAGGGGTAGAAATGAACTTATGGGTTAACAAAGGGGGGAAAACTAAAATATCAATGTTTTAGACGATACTATATATAAGTAAGTATATATATACCGAAATTGGTGAACGTGACCGGCAAACAGGCAAACGCACACTTCAACCAAAATAGTGAATACTACTATTACTACTATAATGAAAGTGAAGATATGAGACAGAGAAGAGAAAACCAGAAAACGATGCATAAAGAAACTACGCTAAATTACTTACGTGCTCACTGAATACTGACGATATTACGATATTATACTTACCAATGTTATATTATTAGCTATATATGGGGGTAATCATGGGGCCATAACACACACACACACACACACACCACATACTCATCATCATTACTATTACCTAAATATATTTCAATCAGATTTCCCATCGATAGTTACAGTAAAATTTTAAATTCTTCTTGAATATCATCATCTGTATATAAGGAAATTAATCGAAATTTGTGTAAAAATAAATAGCAGTAAACCTATTTATCAAATCTATTTACTATATAACATGCCGAAACAAAACGCAATATTATTCAATCTAATTTTTAGTCAACTATTTAACTATTTTATTAAAAAAGATCTTTTAGTTTCACAAATGGCGAGTTTTCGGCTATCAACTTAACAGTTTTTTGAAACATTCAAATTTTCGCAATAATTCTCTCTCTCTCTCTCTCTCTCTCTCTCTCTCTCTCTCTCTCTCTCTCTCTCACACACACACACACTCACACTCACACACACACACAATCAAAAGAAAAATTAGTTGAAAAAACTTTTTTAGTTATCTAACATATAGTGCTATGAAAGAACCAAAATTTAAGAGCAGGTGTGTGAATAAATAACCAAAAAATATTGTTATTTTAAAAAAGCATTTGTCTCGTAATAGATTACATTACACGACAAATGCTTAAGTTGTTACTGTACACGCAATCACTATATATCTGCTAATAAATTGATTTTTTCATAAAAGAATAATAATTCGAATATATATTATAATTTGATACTAGTTAATACTAAATTAACATTAGAAACAGAATTAGGCTATGTTTGGGAGCGATGGGTGTTTGCTGGTGTAGTGTCCGCTCAAAGAGAAAGTAGTTATAATTTGTGTACAATGCGGTTGGAGTTGCAGTTGAATTGTTCTATCAAAGCTGTTAATACTAACACTTTGCTATTTCGCGAATATAGCGAAACTATTAGTGATATTGAATCGCAAATACGCATTATGATTGCGACCGCAATTATAAACGAGTTTAAAAAGTTTGCTTTATCCTTAGCTCACTCTGTTTTGACCAGCGGTATAAAAAAAAAGTTAGATTTATATATTATTTAGACAACTAATCAGGCGCCAAATCCGATATATAAATGGTTGTTAGTCTTATTTTTCAGATCTGGCTTTTGTTTTCAAAAAATATATAATAAATATATAGCGTGAAAATTTCTTAAAAACTTAAATTTATTTTCATTTGCAAAATTCTATTTTGGCATTAAATTTAATAACGCTAATTTTATATGAGAAAACCAAAATTATTGTTTTTGGATAGCATTTAATTTATTAAATTCTATAATTATTAATATAAAAACTTTTAAATGAAGTCCATAAGCGGTGAAGTTTTAGAATTTAAACTTGTGGATTCAGTCCTGACCAGAGACCTCAAAAATTTGGAAATTCAAATTTTTATTTTGATATTATATCAACCAAGGAATTAAGTAGTAAGGATTAATTTTAAGCACACATTGAAACATTAGATACATTTTTTACTCATTAAATAGCAAACATAACTGCAGACACTGAGTGAATCGCACTGCTTTTGCGGCGTTCTTTGTGACACTCAATAAGTTTTTACAAAGAACGC
>JAQIVF010000227.1:0-28438 GCA_034698365.1 Steganacarus magnus
CAACGGGTAGGAGAAAGTAAATATCGAAATTTTAAGAACTTACTTTAAAGTGACTAAAAATTTTGTTTTCGCGTTCTCCTACAATACCAAATTGATTTGCATTTTAATAATAAATTTTTTTACTTATTCAATAATGGATTCTACTATACTTATTTTTTTTAACAATTGAGGCAACTTTTGAAATTTTTTTAACTAATTTTTAATCGCATTGTTTAAACGTGAGCGAAGCGAAACGGGAAATCCTAGTTGTTACTTAAAATTCTATTATTTTATTATTCGTTTTAAATCAATCAATACTATATACTAAAGCAATTCGTTTCCAATAATGAATAAGTTTTCACACGCACAAACTACTGTATAACATAAATAAAATAAAATTTCACACTTAGTCAATACTTAACAAATAAAAACTTTCATGTAAAAGAAATGTTTAAAAATTTTAAATTTTAATTTGAAGTATAAGTTTCTTGTTTTTTCATACCCGGGTTTTTCCTACTAATGTCCATATAATGTTAATATGCAAACACAAATTATTCTTCAGTTAATAATAATATTTAATTTACAGTTAATTAGTTAATTAAAATTCGGCGCATTATTCAGTTTCTAAACTTTATCTTTTATTATGTTAAAGTTTAACAATTGAAACTGTCATAATATCTGAATTAGTTTAAAGATAATAATTACTTAGATGTATGAATCAATTATTTTTAGTCGTCCTCTCCTTTTTTCGGAGCTTACAAATATTTACAAAACTAGATCGAACACTAATCTCTCTCTCTCTCTCTCTCTCTCTCTCTCTCTCTCTCTCTCTCTCTCTCTAGTTTTAATTTCTAATTCGCATGTTCCGGGTTTTATACTATTAACCGATTGTAACGAAAAGTATTCTGGTAATTTTATTGTTATCGGGATTTAAACTATCACAGTTTAATCTTTAGTCAATTTAAAATTAAAGTTTGTGGACACATTACAAAAACTTAATTGCAAAAAATCGTTTAAAAGTTTATTAGTTTATAGTTTATTCATCAGATGGAAGAATAGTATAAACTGAGGTTTGTTACGTTAAATTTTCAGTGATTTACAGTGTCTTATAAAAACACTTTGTTAACTAATTTAATTGTTTAATGCATTACAATCATTTTTTCGCCCTTTAAACAACATATTTGGTTTACAATACGTTCACCTTTTCCATCAATAGATGAATGCGTTTTGTTTTGTGTTTAATAACTAAAGGTTATATATCCGGTAACGAAAAGTATTAACTTAAATGGTAAAATTGTGACAAAAAATATGCGTTTCATTTTTATAACATTAAGGAAACAAACATTAATTAAAATATCTTACGGGTCAAAGTAAAAAATTTTTTTGCAAACTTTCTATTTTTGCTATCTTGTGCTATTTTTCCGGTAAAGTTTTAACTAACGATGTAAGTTAAAGGTGCTATTGGTTTGGTTACACTATTTCAAAGAAAAACCATTTACAAACCATTAAACCATTAACTATATTTTTAAATATAAAATTGTAATTTTTTAACAGATAACATAAGATTTTCGTTTTTACTTTGGTAAAAAGAATTTTTTTTTAAAATTAATTTAAAAAATATTATCAGCTTTTTTTTTAATCAAATTAAAGATGTAATATTTTAACTTATTTAAATAATTTGCAAAATTAGACATACAAAACATGCTATTGGTTTAATGGTTTACCCAGGGTTTGGTTCTGTTCGGATTGGTTTACATTTTAAAATTATAGTTTGGTTTGGTTTGAGAAAAGTCGAACCATAGCACTTTTAATGTAAGTGCACAATATAATGCAGTTAATGCCATTAATTCACTTAACACACTGCTGCTAAATTAATATACCGAAAAATATAACTAAGTTTTAATTATTTTAATTAGTAGTTTAGATTTAGATAACTCAATATTAACAAAACAAATTCCTCTTAGTTATGAGATATTGATGATCCCTAGTTATATTGCGATCAATCAACGAGTATCTACATGAATATATCTAGTCTACTAAAGAATAAAATGACGTATTAGTTGGTGACGTCTTCGAAACGGAAAAGGAAAGTGTGTTAGCATTACAATAGAGTTGTGTGCATAGATTACGCATTGAGCGGTAGTGAGACTGTGACTGTGACTGTGTGTTGAGTGAGCGGACGAATGAACGTATAGGTTAGAGAGTGTGCACTCATTAATACCAATTCTCCATTTCTTATTTCGTTTAAATACATTTTCTCATATCTTACTTAAATTATTCAATTATTGATCGAATCTCGGCTTTAAATACTAGCTATTGTGCAACAATGAGTGTATCAAATCACAGAACTCGTCACTCGGAACACACTAACATTGATAACCGAAGGTATCAATCATTGAGCGCATTGATTATGATAATTATAATCATATATTATTTAATTATCGATATGTTTGATTAAATGTTTAGTATTGGTCAACAAAACGGTTACTCTTCGGATCGGTATCGCGAGTACAATCACAGGTCACAATCATCGCAATCGCAATCAGCGTCGCAGACATCGAACGCTAATCGTTCGCGAAATGATAATTGGAATTCGCGACCAAAATCTAATGGATATGGAAATCGATGCGGTAATTATAATTTACTGCGTTTTAGTTTATAACGATTCTAAACGTAAACATTTGGATAATAGCGCCACAACCGCCGCCAGGATTAGACGTTATGAAGGATTTCTACCGCGAAGAACCGCGTGTCACTCAGAAAACTGATGCCGAGGTTAACGAGTATTACCTGCAAAACGGAATAACAGTTGACGGCACAAGCATTCCCAAACCGATTACCGCTTTCGATGAAGCGATTTTGCCGGAAAGGATTATGAATGGCATTTGTAAGCTCGGATATTCAAAGCCCACTGCTATTCAGGCTCAGGGATGGCCCATAGCTCTCAGTGGTAGGGATATGGTTGGCATCGCGCAGACTGGCTCTGGAAAGACTCTCGCTTACGTGTTGCCTGCTTTCATGCACATCGAGGGACAGCCACACCGAAAAGGTGCCCAAATATATATTAAACGCTTTTTTCTTAACATAAATTAAATTTTTGTTTGATTTGATTTGACATAACAGGTTATGGTCCGATGTGTCTGGTGTTGGCTCCGACTCGAGAACTCGCTCAGCAAATCAATGCAGTGGTGACTGACTTCGGTTACAATCGTTCGGTTTGCGTGTTTGGCGGCGCATCGAAGGGACCACAAAAGCGTGACATCGAACGCATCAATCCTTCTCTAGTAATCGCATGTCCGGGACGTCTCATCGATTTTCTCGAGTCAAATGTACTTCATTTGGCGAACATAAGTTATCTCGTTCTCGATGAGGCCGACCGTATGCTTGATATGGGTTTTGAGCCACAGATCAGGAAAATAGTGCAACAAATACCGACGAACAGGCAAACACTGATGTGGTCGGCCACGTGGCCCAAAGAAGTGAGGAAACTGGCGGGAGATTTTCTAAGGAATTATATCCACGTTAATATCGGCGCTCTCTCGCTCAGCGCTAATCACAATATCACGCAAATCATAGATGTTTGCGAGGATAATGACAAAACGGGAAAACTTTATGATCTTTTGGCCGAAATCGGCGCTAACTCTAAAGAGAATAAGACTATAATATTTGCGGAAACAAAGCGTAAAGTGGATGACTTGACGTCAGAGATGCGAGCGTCCGGTTGGCCCTCAATGTGCATTCACGGCGATAAACCGCAACACGAACGCGATTGGGTTTTGCACGGTATTTATATTGATATTCGCGTAAATCTATTTTTAATGCTTGTTTTCGTTGACGTTTTAAGAGTTTAAAAGTGGTCGCTCGCCAATACTTGTGGCAACAGACGTTGCGGCGCGTGGTTTAGGTGAGATATGTTTGCAATATATTTTTAGTAACTTTTCACACAAAACAAGATGAGACATCTATAAGAACTGATTACCCGCATCTGGGTTTGTATGGTTTGTATGAGATCACCGCTAAAAAGGCTACAACTTTTAACAACAGTGCTATCAATTAACCTTAAAATAGAAATTTTATTCTATTTGTTTGCATTAATTGGTTTGAAAATAATTTTATTTCATTTGTTACTTTCAGAGGCACTTTCAGTGTATTAATGGAGTCGAATATGATTTTGGCTCTGTTATGGTGCCTCTGCTGTCCTCTTGAGTGAGAGACGTATGTCCTAAATATATAACTCATTCCTGGATGCGAGTCATTGTCTCAAATTGAATGGTAAAATTAAATAAAATTTTATATTTGGTATATTAAGTAAATATTATTTAAGTATAATAATAATAATAATATGCTAAAATATAATAATTCTAAGCTTATATAATGTTATTTGTGGTATTATCTAAAGTATATAAGCTTTACATACATATATTGGTATTGTATATGTATTATGGTTTCGATATCGCATTAACTGTTATTTTCGATATCTAGATGTGGATGACATCAAATATGTGATAAATTTCGATTATCCAAACTGTAGCGAAGATTACGTGCACAGAATAGGAAGAACGGGTCGTCGCGACAAGAAGGGAACTGCTTATACTTTTTTCACGTCTTCGAACTTAAAACAAGCGAATGAGTTGATTGATGTGTTGCGTGAAGCCAATCAACTAATTAATCCAAAACTATACGAATTAGCGGATATGTCTAGAGGTTCGGGTGGTAATCGAAGAAGACGTTACGGCACTGGTGTCGGTATTCAGTGGAATAACAACAATCACATGAATAAACGTAAATTTGAGAGCAACGGAGGACCGCCAGCCAAAAGATTCAATGATGGTAATAGTCGTTATGATTCAGTAACTTCGTATTATAACTCGCCGGCAAAATCTGTGCCATCGAATTATGCGAATTCCCATTCTTCGAATTCAGCCCAAAATCGCTATTATTCTCATTAACAAAAGCCTGCTCTAAATTTCGTATATCTTTTTTTCTTCTCATTTTGCAGGCAATGAAAATAGATTTAATAAAATAACTCGTTTTTCGTGATTTTGGGCTGTGTTTAGAAAATAAAAGAAGGATGGCATTCGTTGTATTTTTAATTGAAGATGGCATCTAATATTTAAAATTTATTAGTTGGTAAAATTTTCCACAAATTAAATGTGTTTTGCATTAAAATTGCTGTTTTTTCTCGTTATTTCATCTCATTGTCATTTGCAGATTCGTTAGTGATTTGAGATTTTTTTAAAAGTTAAGTATCTAATCATTTGTTATTTGTTATATCGTCTTAACATTGATGATGACAAACAAATTGCATTTTTTAATTTTTCTATTCAAGTGATCGTAATTTTACGGTTAATATGAAATAAAGGGAAAAAACGGCGATTTTTCGTATTATTTCGTTAGCAAATTATTCATAAATTTAAATAATTAGCTTTAATATTGTATTTATAAATTAGTTGTAAAAGTTTGTATCTCACATTAATTTTCAATTGATTTCATTTCTCGAATCGGTATTTTTAATTATGTATGTACGCATTCAATATCAATAAGTAATCGAAATAAAAATAATTAACGTCACGCTTTCTATCCATTTGCGTTATATTTAAAAGAATGTGTAATAAATTATCGGTGACTTCTTAAGGGTTTACTCTCGAAATGAATATAATTTTGCGATAAAAACAGGAACCCAGTACTGGTATATATGGTTTTGACCTTTTATGTCTAAAATTTAAATAAACCCTATTTTTATTGCGTGCAATAAAAAGGAGAATATTCTCGCGTCATTAAATGCGAATGCGTTGTACTGACGGTTATGCGAAGAGTATTCTAGTGTTTATAAATTATTATCCTTAAGACGATTCTAAGCGTCAGATTTATAGCAATTGCTTGACCATACGATCGCTGAAATAAAATACACATACTTTAAGCATTTTTTTGTTTTTATCGATATTTTTTATGTATTGTGCTTTACTTTCGCGTTCATTCTTGACCTTGTAATTCATTCAATAAACTGACATTAATTTTTTTACATTCGCAAACTATAAAAATGGTTAAATTCTTTTATCTTCTCAATACTGATTTTAGTGAAATTGTGTGATAGTTTTTCTAAGTTTAATCGTAAATTGTATGAAAATATTTAGTTAACGCGCTTTTCTGATTATTTATTTTGAGAGTACGGTAATTAAAGTGTGGAACGCAATGTAATGAAGTATTAATTACTTTCATTTGTTTTCAATTCATTGTGTGTGAATGAACGTGTATCTCCAGATGTGAGGCAACTAAACTTTGCTTTCACTAAGAAATAACTTGCATTTCCAAGAATTTTTCATTTATTCATTTACACACGTACTGTTTATATGCAAATGACCACAACTAAAGTCTACGTGATCGCAGACAAATGGATCGACACGATCCCATAAACAAAGAGATAAAGTGTGACAACCAAACCGATACGTAATCCATATTCCCTACATTTAAACTCAATCGCTTCAGCATTTCAAAACATCCACATACAGTATATATAAATGGTAATAAATTTTACATATTTAAACATAGTTAAGGAAAATTTTCGTTAATAAACAAAAAATGTTTTGCATGTTTGATAAATTTACTTACAATTTTGTATTAATGATGTTTTAAATGTACCGAACGAAGTGTTTTTTAATTCATTTGTTGTCAATGTTGTTCTCGTTGACGATGAAGTATATGCTGGTTATAAGTAAATATTTTTCAGTTTTATTTGCGCGATTTCAATGAAGTGCAGTGCACTCGCATTTCAGATTAGTTGCCCGTTTGTTTTCATTGCACTTAAAAAAAGTTTTGTAAATTACTAATAAATAATTCATAGCTCAATCGCAAGTTCCAAACGCTGGTATGTATGCTTTGGTTTTGCATTCGATTTCAATAATCAAACAAATTTTCGATCGCAAAACATACATTTACATTGCAATTGATTAACGTTACACGAAATAGTGTTTACGTAAACTACAGGATAAATATACTTTTTAGATGTAAACATTTTAACAGTTTTTGATTCAGTTATACTAAACATTTTTCAGTGCTATTATTAGAGCGATTCTCACGTAAAACTTATAGAAATTATTTCAGCGTTTTTCGTATAATCAAAAACTTAGTTAAGTAAAAATACGATTCCAGTTTTTGACGATATTGCAAATATGAACATTTTATTAATTCAATAAATGAAACTCAACCGAAACTATAATAAAACAGAGTGAAATAAAGAACAGATAGACAGACATATCAATCTTATACAGTAATGTCAAATTTTTAATATGTCATAAAAATGCTGAAATTCTGTTTTTAAATAATTTTAACCAATAGCATAAACGAACGTTTGGTACTCTTATTGATCTATAGATCTACCATTTGGGGATATTTAGGATTTGCTAGAATATTATAAAGTGTCTCGAAATACGTATTTTAATCTGACGGTACATTTTTAAAATTTATTTCTTTTAAATTATATTTGTTATTGACAATTTGAAATTTTTATTTTTATTAAAAAGAAAACAAATAAAAATGTACGGTCAGAATAAAATTATAATTTTATAAAATCTCATAATACCATAAAATATCTAAATTATTTCTATTAGTAGCCTCTAAGTGTCAAAAAATAGTACTTTATTTTTAGCTTAATTTTTATTGCTTAAATAATAAGTAAAATTTTTTAAATGTTTTATTAGAATAAGTTGTGCTATTTCTTCATATAATATAAATAGAAATAAAATTTAATATTTTCACTTTCAATCAGTTGTTAAATTACTAGAAGTTATATCAATGTTGACCTTTTCTATTGCATCTGTTTCTTAACAGCTTTCTGTTACATTAAAAATTTTAATTTTTATTAAACAAAATTAAGACCGATTTAAGTTGATTTAATAATGAGAATCACAAATGTAATATCACTGATTCTGTTATACTAAAATTTACATTAAATGAAACTTTATAAAAGTTTGCTGTAAGTCGTTGTTTATGGATGGATGACACTCTAACTCGAGATTTGGGTGTTTTTGTTTATCAATGTTATTATTTTGTAATGAAACTTTTATTCAATCATCAATTAGTTGACCACTGAAAATATGGACACAAGCATAAGCATATCATCGGACGCGTGGATCAGCGAACACGATGCCATCGATGAGTTTGGCCACGAATTAATGCATAAAATTAGTCAACGAAATCAGTTTCAACTCAATTCGATCGCATTCTCGCGAATTGACGCTCAAATCCGTCAAATGATGTCCAGTTTTAGTCAACGAACGGAAAAATTACAGCAACAGCTGATTCGGTCGACACAGTCGTATAAATTGACGCAAAGAGAGAGCGAAAGGCGACAGCGATTGATCGATAATTTAATCTATCGCTACAAACAAATGGACACATCGGTTAATAATCCCGAAAGTTATGGCAGAAACGCTCTTTTGGGCCATCAAACGCAAGGAAATTATGGCACAAGTTCTTGGAATGAAGACAACAGCGAGACAAACGCAGCACGAAATCTTACCGCCGATGAGATGAAACAAAGTCAACAAATGCTACTTAAAGAGCAGGATAAAGGTTTAGACTCTTTGGCGGAGATTATTGGCAGACAAAAGTATATGGCGCAGGGTATCAGTTCGGAAATCGATTTGCAGAACGAGATAATTGACGATATCGGCGATGGCATGGATCACACTAATCAAAGGTTAATTCGTAACACTAGAAATATTAGAGTTGTTGATCGAAAATCTGACTCTTGTTGTTATTGGGTCGTTATTATATTACTATTTATTGCTATTATGGTTATCGCTTTTGTTTAATGATTTTAAATAGTATTATACTAATGTCACTAAATTTTAATATATATATATATAAATAAAGAAAATTTTTATAAACAAGATATACATAAACTATATAAGTTAAATAAAAATTCATTAATTTTTTATGTATTTATACAGTTTACGAAATTATTATTAAATAACAGTTATCGCAATTTATTTTATATTAATTTAAATGTGATTTAATTTAAAAAAACCCTCTATTTTCTTCGCATATGTTTTATATGAGTTTAAATGAATAATATAATTGATTAGAGAATGCGTACTAATGTTGAGTACCCCTATTTATTTTTACGCACGTTTTATGAGGTATAAGTTATATTTTTAATGAATTGAATAATTAATTGTTTTTGTGGTTTCAAATATTAAAACATTAGTATGTTCATTATATTTCAATATTTTATCTTTTCTAGTAAATTGTTTTGACATAAAAATATAGTTTTGTTAAAATTCCATCTATTTGCGCAATTATCGATTTAATATAAAATTATAGCTATTATGTTGCACATCAAATTTTAGTCGCCAATACTTAAAAAATTTGCCTCTAGAATTTGAAATTCTAAGTACAATACAAATATACTGATATGTTCTTTAAAATTTTTTATTTAAGCCTACGTTACATGTTTTATATAAAATAATAAAAATGTCTTGAATGGCCAAAACTAAATTGAGTTTTAGAGAAATAAAGTAAATTGGATTTTTGTTGTTTTTAAAATGACTATTAGAACAAATCGAAATTTTCCTTTTTCGGTGTCCCAAAAATTTCTACACCCATTCCCACTAACCTCTCGATTTGAAAACAAATTCAATTAAGGTTGCATCCCATAAACTGTTTTAAATTCCTCTAACGTTCCACTAATGATTCTGGCGATGATTCTAGTGAAATATCTTCATTGATATAATATTTGATGCCATCAATAAATGAAATTATAACGAAAATAAAAACGAGGAAATTTTTTATCTTAATAATATAGAATGTCAAAGAATTATGAATCCTATAAATAAAAGTATTAAAACTATTATCAAAACATTAACAATGGGACGATTAAAACAAGAGTTCAATAATTGTTTTTTCTTTCAAACGAGACTGAAAATCATTACCGTTCCATTTACACGCATAAAATTCATTGCTATTTCATTAGAGATCAAAAAATAACAATTTCTTTCCATTATCGCGCTGTTTGATAATATACTGAACAACACTCAAATCTCCAATTTATTTATCATTAGCGTTGCAACGAAAAAAATATCAATAAAACTACAAATCTACTGTTTTATGCGAAAAACAGTCGTAAAAATTTTATTTCGAAAATATTCTTAAAGTTTGGCAAAAGCTCTCGCCATGATCTTCGTGTACAGTAAGATATTAAAAAAATTTTAAATTATTATGTTTTAAAGTTTAAGCAAATTCCGAAAATTTTTGTTTTTTATACTAGTCATTTAATTAAAGAAATAATATACTGCGCTAATAGTTGAAAAACGCGTTAAAAATTTAAACACTTTCAAAGACTATTAAATTTACTGGTAGTAGTAATAAAATTATTTTACTTTGAAAAAGTGTATTTAAAATTTACGCGTGTGTTATATTAAAGTTTGAAGTTCACATTTAATAGTTTAATTAGAAAAAGTTTTAACATGTATTACAGAATTGACTCTTAATTGACTCTTAAATACATTACATATGCGAAATAATATTTAATGTCAGCAATATTTGATGTCATAAACAGTTTCCGGGCATAATATGCGGCGTCCATATAACATACAATCAATAATACAAATATTTGTCATCAATTTAATGCCTTTTTCGATATAAGTTTTTTTGGTGCTATTAAATTGATTAAAAGTAAGTTTTGAATGGCGACCAAAACGTGTTTTAGTATTAACATTAAAAGTGGTGTACGTTAAAAATGCATTTTATCTCTCAATAATTTTCTCACTTTTCTTCATTTAACGTTAAATCCAATTAAATCTGCTATCTCTCGCTACATTTCCGATACATAACTGAAATTACTTACACTTGCTAGACGTACTGTACCCTAAACTAACGTGTAAACCAAATACTATAATAATACTATAATGTTACAGTATTTTGACTATAATGACATCTATTCGCTGCCGACATTCAATTGCTAAGTAAATAACTTACCGTCAAGATGTTAGAGTATTATATATATTTTTTTTTTGCTCTTTTTTCAAACACTATTTAAACGAAAAAATATAGAATAAGAAAATATTAGCTTTTAGATTTCTGCCTACGATATTAAAACACTTTTGAAATGTATTAAATTTTTTGTTGAGCAAACTTTCTTAAACTTTTCAGCATTTCAAGTAATCTCTTTCTCTCTGTATTGCGAATAGATTTTTCTTCTTTCTAATTATTACATTTGATTTCACACGTTTATATCGTGTTCCGTTTCAACGATATTCAATGTGTGCCACTTTTCAAGTATTTCTTTTTTCGCTTTCGGGTATCTATTTGTGAAGCTGTTCTTCAAAATATAGAATCATAAAAAACACTTTGAAATAGAAAAAAAAATAAAAGCACAATAAATATTTATTTGAGTTTTTACGTATTTATGACATTTTTTAATTTATGTGTTTTATGATTTTGTAAATTTTTCAATTGGTTGTTTTGACTGAATTTATCAACGTTGATAAAAAAATAGAGAAAATACTTAACACTAAAAAACTACTATGCAATAATTTTATTTGTAAAAAACAAATTTATATTTTAAATTGAATATAATTTTTTAATGCTTAATTTATTATTTTTTTACATAAGTATAATTGAATTTCATTTATAATAATTAACAATTAAAATACAATTAATTTAATTTGAATAGTTTTTTGGAAGATTTTGTTCAATTATAATTAGTTTAACGATTTCTTATTAAAATTTATCAATAATTTTCAATTGTGCATAACAATACTAATATAATTAAAGTTATGATTTTAATTTACATATTGATATTTATATATTTTTATATCTCTTTAAATGGTTTATATATATATTTATATATATAAATAATAAATATCTAATATAAATAGGCAATAGATTTGTGGTCCCAATTCAATGACATAATTAATAAATAACATTATAAATAACAAAAACTAATTATAATAATAATAAAAATGATAAAATATTTAATTCGTAAATATATCATATGCCGATATATAATAATAATTTTTGCTGATATGACTCGAGACTAAAAGTGATTTACTATTATAATATTTATAAGTTATTGTGTTTATTATTATTATTTTGATGATATTGTGGTCGAGTTGGTTACTATGCGTAGCGCAGTAGCTATTCGTTTAAGAATCGGTTAGCATTATGTTGGCTTGAATAGAACAGACATTAATAGACTTGTATTGATCGACGCAATGAATCGTAATGATAGGAAAATTATAATTAACTGGTATGATGTATATTATGATGTGTATGATGTATGGCTTGCACATCAGCACATCGTCGATATTGGATGTCAACAATCAATGGAGAACACAATTTTTGAGTTGCTTTTGAGCATTGGTGTCATAAAAAACTATTTTTGTTTAACGACTAGTATTAAGTTTTATGTAGTATTGAACGTGTTTGATGTATATTTAAAGAGAGAAAGATAAGCAAGCATTGGCGAGCATTGGCAAGCATTGGCAAGCACTGGCGTTCTGTAGCACTAACAGCTATAGCTAACACACTCTCATAACCATACGTTATTTTGCGATGACTTTCGTGATGAAGGCTTAATAGTGATTATATTCGCTATTTCAGCGGAAGTACGTCTCTGTATGGCGTGAACTTGAGGATGATTACCAGTTGAGGAATCTACTGTTACTGTTGTATTGGTTGTATTGGTAGTATTGGTTGTGTTGGTTATGTTAGCTGTGTTGGTGGTGTTGGTTGTTTTTGTAGCTTGTATTGCATGCATCGCTTCTGATAACGTGTTTGTTGTGTTGGTTGTATGTGATGTAGTGGTTATAGTGGTTGTATTGGTTGTGGTTGTTTGCGATCTCGACTGAGTAGTGTGAGGCTGACTCTCAGCTTCACAAGTCTTAATGATAGGCACACTCGGAATAGTTACTACTGCAGCGGTAGCCGTTATTTTTTGGCTGTGCTTTATATTAGGGACGGCATTCATTTCATAATTTCCATTGAAGTTGCCTGAAAGTAAGAAGTTAAGAATAATGATGCATTTATTATTAAAATATGCATTTGTTGTTATATAGCGCTTTCACAACCAAAACACATTCATAATAAAAGAGAATATGAGAAAGAAAATAATATTCTTTAGTGAATCTTCAGTCAAGAAAATAGTTTTTAAAAATTTTATTTGTAAAATTCATAAATAATTTCCTACTTTTACAAAACAAATCAGAATTATTAAGAAGTTCGACCTATGGATTATTACGCAAAAACAAATCAGAATTGTTTTGTAAAATTCTAAAATTATAGCCAGACAATTCAAATTTACAAGTTTATGATCGCGTAAATATTTTAATTATATAAATGTTATTGATATTAAATTAAATGCCACATTATAAACACTAATTAAAGTATTATAACTTAATTGTGTATTGTATATCATAATACTGCAGCAGTAATGCTTATGGATTACATAGAATCTAAAAGAACACTATAACGTGATGAGAGAAGCGGACCCATGAGGTTTTGCAGTCTCAGTAATTTTATATTTCAGTGTTTTTCCATTTTTAAAAATTTTATTTTTACGTCATAGGGAGCGCGTAAAATTAATGCAAGATTTTTTCGAAAAGTTTCGCTATAAAGAAATTTATTTTAAGGAATTATAGGAGAGGTTTAATTATTGGAAATGGACTCTTAGTCAGAAAAAATACTCCATATGAAAAAATTATTCATATTGTAAAATCTCTTGAGGACCGATTCTATTAGTATTTTATAAGTACTTATTTTCAGTATTAGAACTCATAGAATAACGAGACATTTTTTATTATTGGCGCAAAATAAAAGAAGCCGAAAATTAATAGGAATCAAGATATAATGCAATTCCAAAATATTCTACGACTGGTTAAAATGTTTTCGATTTTATATTAGTTTTAACGTTTGTCAGCAAACTTTATTTACTAACTACTGGTTTGCCCATGAAACTATTAGAAATTGTTTTCTTTTTCCTCTAAACCCCCCAAATCCGGTAGAATTGAAACCTAGTGTTTAAACTGGACAAAGGCAGTCAATTCCTTAGTTTATAAAAAGGATTTATCTGAAAATTGAAATATTTTTTGTATAAGATTCGTAACTACACGTCTCGTTCGTGTTTTGGTTGATATTGTTTTTTTATTGTACTTTTAAAATATCATTTATTATAATGCTAGAGTGCGTGAAAAGAACGCGCAAAAAAGTACGGATTTTGAAAATAATAAAGAGTTGCTACGCAACTAGTGTTGATAAATCGTGTGTGAAACAAATGTATAAATAAGGTCACAATGAAGATTTCGATTTTATTGTAATCCTGAAGCAGAATTTATAACACGAAACTTTTACATACATTAAGTTCAATAATGTACGGTATTTCTATCTTCAGTGAAACGGGGCATTAATCAATGAAATTTTAAACACATCTCAGTTTTTCCAACTTAACAATTTATTCACCTTAAGACCACAATAATACAGTACTCGCACAAAACATAGAGGAAAAAGACGATTTTTATGTTCATAACATTTTCGCATCGCTTGAACGTCAAAATATTTTATAAGCAGAGAGAATCTAATTTTATTTGATTGAATATAAGCGCATCTGTGGGCATATAACTCGATTTTTTGTATTTCAAAACTAACTTCTGAATTATGTAACACTGATATAATACATACACACAGAACAGTATGCGTATAAATTTGCGGTTACAGTTTTTTTGTTTTATTTATTCGCCAATTACTGAAAACGGGAATTATTTATACTTGAATTTGATATTTTATGCACAAAAATTAAGAATTATGCGCAATATTATCGTAAATTTTCATAAAATTATGTTTTTTATAGCGAAATATTTTTTTGATTAGAATTTATGACTTACGCTCCAAATATGAAAAGTTTTTTTGCGGTTAGTAATCAAGTTTAAAAAAATCATTTTTGAAAAACCATCTTATTTTTTATTGAAAACTTAATTATTAATTAAACACAAAACATTAAACAATTTAACAATTTAGTTGTTTGAGAGCGAAGTTTTCACTAGCATTAAAGTTTTACAGTTAGCTTGTGTTTAGCCTGTGTTAGCCTTTATAGTGCAAAAAGGAATTATAGCAAAGCATACAAAGTTTCAAAAAATTTTTAGAAAAATAAATCAACTTAATTGATAGCACTTATATGCTGGTGGCATAGGTATAAAACTCGTAAGCGATGTGAGAATAAGATGAAACCCCAGATAAAACGCAAAAATAATAAAAAAATACCGCTAGAAATATATCATAATAAAATTATTAATGCTTTTGCTATCAGTATATTATTTAATTTTTAGGTTCCACAGACTCTAATTCTATTTAATTTTGTATTTAATTATGCAGAATAATTCTAGTGGTTATTACATTTGATTACATTTGAAAAACACAATTCTTATTGCACTCTTCGAAATGTTTTACTAGGCATCGACATTAAATTAAATAGTTAGGAAAACATGTAAAAAATGAGGTCATGCTTGTATTAATAACATATAGTTTACGTGCGGTTCGGTTCATACGCTTAATTAATTATGTTACGGCGACTAAAATTAACTCGATTCTCAACTAAAATAAATATTTGTTATTTGCATTGTGGTGCCACTTTTGAATCACACATATAAGTTATACCGAGAGATAACGAGATCAAATGGTTTAAGCCCAATGTCTACATTACTTCATTAATGGAGTTTAATTGATGGAAAACATCACCAAAGAAAAATATAGTCACTTACGAGTTAATTAAATTGGCAAACATTTATGTTTAACGGACCTTAGTTAATGAAGCTTTAATTAAATTGTAAAGAATAAACAATAAATTCAATTGAATTAAACGCGTGCACGTTTTTTAATGCGCACGCGCTGTATATTTGTAAAAATAATTAACTCCATTTCGAAAGGTTTATTTCATTAACCTTTCTGTTTGTCAGTTTCATTAATAAAGAAACGCGTAACACTGTTAGACTATCGATAAGAGATTTGGTCGAATAAATATTGGCATAACAAATGGCAAAAAGCGAAAGTATGATGAGAATAAGTACTGATTTTCAGTTTATTTTTACACTCGAATAGTGGTAATGCGCGCACAGGCGTTGTTAACATCTCTGTAATTTATAAATTAGAGTTGGCTTAAATTATTGCGAGCTGACTTAACGTTCAACTGATATTTTAGTACATAGGTTTTTATACCGAGTTTTATTAAATAAAGGAACGCAAGAAAAACATCTCGCATGATGTGTGGCAACAAACATAATTCCATGAGTCACGTAATCAATACGGCTTTTTACGTGCAAAATTAAGATTACGTTTAAATGGGTTTTGGCATACTTTTTAATCACTAGAAAACTAATATAGTTATGCGAGCCATTATTAATGCATTCTCTATCTATATTAATGCATCAATAAGTAAAACGCGTAATAACCATATCCTTTAGCAGAATATAGAAAATAATGCGAAACAATATTATTATTATAGTTGTGTAACAATAAAAACATACAAACTTTTAAAACATCCACTAAATTATTATTTTACTTTACTGGTTCACTAAAGGCCAAACATAAAAGTGTTTTATAAATGAAATTTTATTTGAAATATAAAATTTCTTTATTTTAAAAGAGTTTTTTATTTTGGAAATTCTTTACAAGCAATTCCTGTGACTTGATTTATTGAGTCAATTTTTTGACTTCAAATAAAAACATATTTCAAGTCGAAAGCACACTATTTTGTAAATATTTTTTTTAATAAAAACATTAAAACCGTTTTTTGACCGATGGGATGGCTCTCACATCAAAAGTGGTTTGCTATAAAACATTGTTTTGATCTCAATACGTGTAAGAGTTATGATCCTGAGAGCTGTATACCTTAATATACTGTAACAAGAGCTTCAAGTGTCTTAAGGAGATTTCGTTAATAACAAACATTCTATAATTAGCTATCGGTAAAGCGTGCTGGTTATTGCAAAACACTTATGTAAGCTTATGCACCAGACATACTGTAGAGCATCAAAACACTCGAGTGGCTATTTTACAGTGCAGCACATGATCTTAGTTTCATTATTTATTTTAATTGCAATTTGAAATAAAAATCAAGTTTTAATTCAATCTAGAAATTCTAGGTTAAAAATTTTGTTATACATTTAAATTGAGTTATAAAATGAAAACTAAGCAAACATTCTTAAGTCAAGATAAATTTTAAAGTCGCATTAATTTTAGATCAAAATATATTTTATCAGTCAAAATACTTTGAAAAATGAATAAAAAAAACTATTAGCGCTTACACTAAATACTTTTTGATTAATATTAAATTTATTTATGTTTTGATAAATTACATATTAGATAAATCTACTAAAGAAAAAATAATTAGTATAAGTAAGAATAAAACTTTCATAAACATCGTTAGAAAAATTTGCCTCAAGGAAGTTAACAAGAGATAAAAACAAATTTAGTCAAAAAATTTCTAATTTTGAAGCTGTGTAAAAGACAAGTAATCAAATGGAGTAATCAAATGCAGTTTAAGTGAAAGTTCAGATATTAAAGAATTTAAACATTTTTCGGATTTTCTAAGGGATTTTTAAATCTAATAAAATTGCACTCAAAAACAACATTGCAAAACTAAAATATGGCTCTAAAGTAATTAATATTAATAAATTATTTTTAAAGGAATTGATTAGCCAAACGGAATTTGCATTTGTAAACTAATTAGTTATGCAAAACATCTGCACTAAAGCCTTTTAAGGAAAACAAATGGCTAAATATTGAAGAATCTTTGTTATTTAAAATTTAAAGTATAAAATATGGTATTTTAAAACAAATAAAATATTACCTGGTTTTTTAGTGGTGTCTGCGAGATAAGAAAATTTATTGGCATTTGCTCTCCTATTGATTGATGATTGTGCACTTTGAACTCCTGCTGCACTTTGAAATTGATCCGCTGTTTGATCGGCGGGCACATTACACACCCTTCTTCGCTGACGAGGAAGCTTTTCCCGTGCCTGAGTGTGCGAATAAAACATAGTAAAATTGGACACAATAACGGGAACTGGAAGAGCAATAGTTAGCACACCAGCCAACGCGCAAAGCGCTCCGACAAGCATTCCAGCGTATGTCCGCGGAACCATATCACCTAATAGGGCAATAGTGACAACTGATTTGTAATTTACTCTCTTTTTCTGTAATTAATTTTAAAATATACTTTCGCTAATGAAGCAAATATTGATTATTAAATAATAAAAAAATAAAATGATAATTGAATGTAAGGCAAGAGTGGTCATACCATATCCAACTGTGGTCATTGTGACGATAGCCCACCACAAGCCTTCGGGTATGCTTTTGAAGTCATTGCGCGGATTTGCTTGCAGCCTCTCGGCGTAGTAAACCAAACTGGCGAATATCACTATTCCAAGTACTAAGAAGAACACCAATAAAAATAATTCTTTAGCACTTGCTTTAAATGTGTGAACTAATATTTTAAGCCCTCGTGAATGTCGCGTTAACTTAAATAATCTTAATATACGAATTATGCTAAAAAAGTCTAAAATATCTGCGTTTTCGATGTCTGAGGTGAACCGCTGAAGAGCCATATCCGAGTAGAAAGACATTGTGGCGATGAAGTCGATTACATTTATCATATCTCTTATAAAGTCTAATTTACTAGGAGATACCTAATGTAAAAACATATAACAGATTTAATATAACCTTATTTTAGAGAAGCAAACAAAATTCTATCCTATAATGTAAATTTATTTTCGCAATTACAAAACGCATACAAGGCATACAACAAACAACAAACTAAAATAGCTTTGTGTTATTCATTCAATGCTACCTAAACATACAGTAGTTATTTATTGCGATAATTAATTCTATTCCACTAAATGTAATATAAAAATAAAAATTAAATGCATTTAATTGCTAAATTTCATTTGCTAGAATGAATGCTCGAAACGTTAAGCCTTACGAGAGGATTAAATAAAAAAAATGTCGGGTTATTGTTTCAGTGCATCCAAAAAATTTTTTGAATCAACTGAAATGAAAACCAAACACTCACCAAAAATCTCATAGCAATCTCGAAAGAGAACCACGCATTGCATATACTCTCCTGTTTTAATAAAAAATATCGATTAAAGCTTTGCATAAAAACTTATTTTAGCGGAGTAGTAGTTAAAAAGTTAATGCGTACGATGTAGTAGAAGGCCTCGTGAGCGTCAGTCTTGAATTTGTCAAGAGTCCATGTGGTGGTATTAAAATGAGTGTGTACTGTCTTGTTAAGTATTACTGGCACTCGCATATTTGGGTGAGTTTTCAGACAAAATGAGAATATAGACACACAAATGAAAAACACTGATATCACAGCAACGACCTGGCGATATAAAAGAGGATAGGATTTTCAGTTATTCATACTTCAACCAAATTTAATATTAAATATTTATTCGCATTAAGCATATTATTCTTAAATAACATAAAAAATGAAGTATGTGTTGTAATAGTTTTGAATAATTTATATTTTAGTTTGTATAGCATGTAAATTTACGTTTAATAAAAAAATTCAAAATTTAATCTATTATCGATATTAATTATTCAATAAATTCTTCGTCACAAAATCCGTCACATTATTGTTATATACGATTACAATGGCGCAAATCAATGCAATACCTTAAAATTTTTAGCATTTTATCAAAACCATTCATTATCTATTTATTAGAAACCTATACAAAGTAGTCGAATCCAGTCCCGAGTATGTGTTTTTTTAACAATCGATATTTTTAGTTGACTAGTTTCGAGTAGTCGATTAGTATCAACTAGATTTTGACACGAGTCGCGCATCGCTAAACACTGTTTCACGTTAAGCGCTTATAGAAAAAATCGTTAAATATTTTTCAAAAATATAATTAAAATTGACAAAATAATTTAAAATACTGTGTCACCATTTGTTATTTATAAGACTACTATTATACTGTCGCTGTATATAAAACGCAATTTTCGGTTATATATTTTACACACTTTTTAATTTTGGAATATTGGCACTTAATTTGAAAGTGATTTGAAAGTGGTTTTAATTATAAAAAAAATTTCTATAATAATAGTGCTGACGCTGTTCTAACGTTATATAAATATATAAATTTCTAGCGTCATAAATATTTTAAACAATTTTATGCAACTAAAATGAAAACTTTTTTTGAGAAAACATGTCTGAGTAAATATGAGCATAGAATATTTCTAAGATTATCCTTATAAATAAAGCTCAGAAATTTCTGATACAAAATTCATGATGTAAAACAACGAAACATTTTAGAAAATTTATTTGAATTTAAAATAAAAATACTCGGATTATAGAAAATCTTTGAATTTGAACAATCTTTTGCACTTTTAAATATTGGTTATTTTTCTGTAAATATAAATATTTGATTTAAATCCATAAAATATAATTCAAAACCGAAATATTTTACTAGAGTGAAAATATTTGGTAAAAAAATGAAAACTTAAAACAGTATGTATGCGCTTTTAAATGCGTTTCGATGCATCGATTTATTTATCCGGATCTTGATTATAACACATATGCAGAGTGCGTTAACTATATTTAGTTCACATGCATTATACCAAACTTAATAGAAACACATACCTGTGTGTTATTTATAATAAAAATAAGTCACTCATGTATATATATGCAGTATATATTGCTTTTTTGTTTTTGCCAATTTATCATGAAAAACTGTTTTTATCATAACAGTAGTTATGAAATATCGCATATATATAAGCAAGGCTTTGTCGAAACTCATTGAACCATAATATTCAACAAATATAGTATACAATATAAATTTAGATAAATATGCAGTCGTATACAAAAAAGATTAGATACTGTAGAGTAAAAAATTCATCTTTAAAGTTAAGGATAACTTGTATTTTTATAGTTTAAAAATAATTATGTAACAAATTAATCATTTGCTAATTAATGCGGAATAATTCAACTGTTATTTAGTTAATACAACCAGCATTAGTCTGTTTTATTTTCTAAAAATGTGATTTAACTGTTTAACCGGTGCATCACAATCCATGCATTAGTATATAAATATTGTGCTGCACAACGATTTAAGTAAGCATTTGTATTTTTAAATATTCATATTAATATTCTGTGTCATACAATGACTATCAATAAAGAATTTTCGTGTTTTTATATTATATTTTCATTTCATTTATTCAGATTTATTGTTTGTGACACAATATGCAACGAACTTCACAATAATGATGCGATATTTGACTTTTCATTCACTTCTTACGAATATCTAAACAATTCAAATAAATGGTCATTTGTCGACAGGATTTTTATTAATAATAATTTCTGGAGAATCACAACCAACAAAAACTCTGGAATTGAATTTGAGGGCAAACAATATACCGGCGATAACGCTATCGGTTTTAAAGTTAATCCAAGGCATATCGAACCCAATTATCATTTATGGTTTAGTCTAATAAAAACTTTTTCGAATAACATAACATCAGTGGTAAACATAAAATACAACGGAACAACTTTCAATTATAGTGAAATTAATCCATTAACAAAAATGGATGAATTCCAAGTGAATTATAATCCTTTTGATACAACAGAAAACCGGTTCAGACCGACACTCGCTTTCATTCCCAACTCATTTCGAGTCAACCACTCATCGCAGCGATCGGTCATATTTATGGAACAAAAACTGGATTCAAACAATTGTTTTCGAAGAAAATTTCAAATCTATTCGGTTTTGGTTGGATACCACAATAATGGTAATCGATATTTAGATATTAAACCAGACTTAACGATTGCTTTGCCAAACTTTTTAAACCAAATTCCTGAAACATACGACGTAAATGCTATTTTAAATATTCACTCACACGAGTGTATTCGTTGCAACGATCGTTCAGTTATTTTATTGGTTAACGTGAACGGAAAACCAAAATATTGTGTAACACTCGAGGATCATCTTTCAAATGAATGCTACGAAGAAAACAAATTGAAATCTTATCTGAGCTGCGATTGGATGTCATTAATTAACAAAAGTACCTCTCGAACATGTCCATTGAAAATAATACCGGATTCTTCTCCAGAATTGATAAGCAATTCGTCATTTGCGCGAAACAACACAAAATTATTGATTTACTTATTTTTAAGTGTTTTTTACATGCTTTTATAAGTAACAGATAATATACTGGTTTTGTATTAAGTTTGTATTATGAAATATTGATTTTGTTTTTTTTCTGTATTGAATTTTCTTTATCAATGTCTAACAGAAAAACGTTTTAATTTTAGTTAGTTTTATTTTTATTATATTTTAATGTAATCATTAAAACAAGAGGGAACACTCATTGCAAGCCTATTTTATTCATTGCGAATATTTTAAAACTTAAATCTTACATATTTAAGACACGGTATTGAAAGGTTAACTTATGCTGACGGAAAGACACGTTCATAGTTACGACTTTTTCACTTTTTATAAAACGTGATTTTAAAATTCAGTTGTCAACAGACAGTGTGCTACGCGTTCGCTTATCACAATAATACAATTTATTTGAAGCTAATATAAAAATTTTAAATAAGATAATATTTATAAAACTGAAATCAATTATTATTAAAACCCGACAATCTCTGAATTTCAATTTAGATTAGATTTATTTAATAGAAAAAATTGGACAATACAAGGAAATTAATAGCGTAGATAAAGAGAGTTCGTGATGGAAAAAGATATAAATAAATAAAATTATCTTTTAGCGAGAGTTCCTTAGAAAGCCTTAAATACAATCTGTAATCCCTTAGAAAAACACGAACAATGCATATCAAATATCTTATTGTAATTCATAATATGATGTCTCATGAATTCTCATCACTGTCTGTATTTTATGCATTTTTTTAATACACACTCTTTTAAAAAAAAAATTTTTCACTGATATAACTCTATTTATCTAGACTATATAAACAAAATCTATTTAATATAAATAACAATAGACGAAACTAAATATACAAACACAAAACGAGTAAAAAATGTCAACATTTCTCCAATACGTGACATATAAGGTTGAAATTCATTATTTTTCAGATAAAAAACAACTTAAGACTGAAACCTACAATTTCAACTGAAATGGATTAATTGTATTGGTTTAAGTGTATTAGTTTGGCATTTGACTTTATATTTGTTACGATCTGTGTACGACAATAAGATGTTAGCGTTCATGCACTGCTAAACAATATTAATTTGTTGCGTGTCGTGTCGATGTCACTCTCACTAACTGTGCGCCAAAATGTTTCCCAAAATTGAAAATTTATTATACTTAGACTTCTGTTTTCTGAATTTAAATAATTGAAAGCATTTATTCTAAGTTAAAAATTACGCCTAAATAATGATTCGAAATTATATGCCTTGCTTTAATTAAATAACAGCAATTGTATAATTTACAAATGAAGTTGTAAACGGTGTGGTTTAGCATGGCTTTAAACAAACGGTTTTTTTGTTTGTTGATGGCTGTTAATAATTAAATACTTTTTTGCAATTTTAGGTGTTTAAATGAAATAGTGTTTTGTCAGCCACTCGTATATGTCAGCCACCATACATAAAAACACAAATCGTAACACTGATAAAATATAATTAAAATTAATGTTATTATTTAAAAATTACACCAAAAAGAAGATTAATGAAACTTTAATTATAATGTCAACATTTTAAATTATAGTAATATATGGCTAAAATTAAATTAACAAAATGAATAATTGTTGAGTTGAAGCAACGAATTCTTTGGAAGGATATACCAAATTACCGAAATCTTCACATATGAAAGTTGCTCTAAAAAATGCATTGCAAATGTTTGTTGTTTAGAGAATACCCGACTATATAGCAAATACAGTTCAAAACATGGGATTTGTCATCGAGTAATGGATATTTATGTTAACTTTTCGACTATGAATTCGACATGTTTCTAACGAATTACAACAGTGTGGTGACAACGTTCTATGACACAACATTTTCAGTTAAGATCAAATTCTTCTCCACTTAAATTAAAAGAAATTTATATTCAAAAGTAATTGAAAATGAAAAGAAGACTTAAACCAGTAGTTCACCAGTATTGCATTGGCTGCACAATCGGTAACTTTAAATAATCGATAAAATGCTTCAAATATTGACTGAGAGTTAATGCAATACAACTAATGTAGTATTACTTCACACGTCTCTCCATTCTTACAGAGTATTAGTAAAAGAATCTTGACGGTGACAGCAATCACATAAATATCTCTTATCCACGCTTTATTACCATTTGATACACTCGATACGTCTTTCAACTGTTTAGTTCACCCAAATATAGTATCCTAGGAATTAAATATCAATACAGAGACACTTCGATAAATTAAACACTATTATGAGCGCGAGATTAAATGTCAAATGTAATTATTAATGCAGAGTAATTCGCATGTTTTGATTTATCGTGTGAGAACTTATAATTATATCACTCTTGAGAATTATACATAACATGAGTTATTTGATAACAATTTACTTAAACATTTATAAGAAAACATTTTTTTTCTGACTATGTTTCTTTAACTACATTACAGTAGTAGCAGTAAATTTACTATAAGCTTAAAGTGAAATCGAAAACAATGATTACATTTTTGTTTAAACTGTTTAAGTAACATTATATTAAATGATCATTATTATAATAAATAAAATCATGGAGAGAATGATCGATTAAAGGTCAAAATGATGTCCTAAACAAATATAATCACTAATAAATTAGTTGACAACTCAACACAACCATCAATGCGTGAATACACTGGCTGTAAGCTCGAGGGTCTCACTAATGTCTCACTTCTTTTATATGTTTTATATGGTGAAAGAGAACGAAGAATAAAAAAAGATTTATTTCGAAACTCTTCTAAATCAAAAGTAAAACACTTTTATTATTATTATTATTTGTTTTGTTCGTCGAAATTAAAAATATTATTTTTATAGTTTTTATATTTTTATTGCTTTCGCAAAAGTTTTTTTATAGCTTCTGGTGTTACACTGCAATTAAGAAACTTCTTATCCAGCCATCGCTCTCAGCGAAATTCCCACAGTGAAACAATTTTTATTTAAAAAGCTTATAACAATCTAAGAATTTCTTTAACTTTGGAATATACAGTTACATCTTTAAAAACAAAATGTTTTTTTTGTAGTTCTATTCTAAGTTCAAAAAAATCATTAGTTCACTTGATTTTTAATATTAGTTTCATTGGTATCAATTTTCATTTTTGTCAACAAACAACTTGATTCCGCGTTTTTTTTTTATTTTGTGTTTTTTAGAGAAACTCTTTGTTCAATTATTTAATGCTCAAAAAAGTAAGAGAAATATAGAGTTTTTAGGTATAGAGGATATTAAATTTAGTATATTTTTTATTCTTTATTCAATATTTTGAAGGCGTTCAACGATAACTTTATTAAAAATTTTTATAAATGCATTTTTAATTTAAAAATCTTTGAATAATGTTAAAAAACGTCTTTTTAAACTTAGAACACATGAACTCGGAAACACTTAGCCACGCCTTGAACTTTATCTAAACTATAAGTTAGTGGCGCTATAACTGACATTTAGTGGTGTCAGTAGAATTGAATTTAGCACACCTTACTTGTGGGTATCGAAGTCGACCAGCATTTTCAAATGTGCGCCCACATCGCATCGCATCGCATCAAATCATAGTTACACAAGCTCCAAACCTCTAGTGGGGGTCTGCAAAAAAAATTCTCAAAATTCTTTAGGGGGTGTCAAATCTCACCGGATTTAAACGACAATATTTTCCTATTTTGGCCAAAAATTACAGGGGTCTCAAAAACTCATCGGATTTAAGCGACAATTTTTCAAAACTCGATTTTTCTAGGGGGGTCCAGACCCGGGCAAGACCCCCCTCTGTGTAACTATGCATCAAATGCTTTGCACTTAACTAGTGCTACGCAACCATCAAAAATTTTCGACTAATAGACATAAAATCTATAAACGAACCGATTAATCCTTTGCAAGACAAACCCGATTACAACACATGTCTCAGCGATTAGATTAGGAAATTTTGTCTACATTTTTGTCATAAAAATTATGACCGGTATATAAGTATTATTGCAATTTTTATTGATAGCCAGAATTATATTCCCAATTACCAATTAAGGGATATATTTACTATTTTCTGGCACCAAATTTGATGGTTAATACAAGAATTTCATATAAATTTTTCGGCCTCTATCTAATGCACATTTGGTTAATTATAACTTATGGAATACACTGATTAAATAATCAATATTTAGTGATAAAATATTAATAAACGTTGAAAACAGTGAATGTAATTTATAATTTATATATATATTACATTTGAAAAATTTCACTAATTTTTAGAGCATATTTTTACTTTAAATATTTGATTGCAAAAACAATTTTCAATAAAAACCACTATCAAAACCACAAATTAAAAACAATAAAACAAAACCTAGACGTAATGGAACACAATGTTTGAAATAATGATGCGTGAGTCTAAACTTAAGAGTAAAGAACAAACCAATTTTTACATACAGTATATCATATTTGTGCAAATAATTCAAAAATTGTATTTCTAACATTAAACTAGAAGTCTAACGCGACCCAAACATATTTTCAATTAAAACCATACTTTCCGGTAATAAATTTTTTTGAATCAACTTTATTAAAACATTAAATCTACACTTATTTCGTTGATTTCGTTCTCCATAGAAACCTTAGTCGTAAATTTCTCGATTCTAGTAACAGACGGAGAAAGTAAGTGCGCGGTGTGTGTATAATCGAGTGACTTCTGCGTGACTGACGGATTGTATTTAAAATAATTACTATAAAAAACTTAAAAAGAGAATGGCAAACTTAAATAAAATATTATTAGAAAATATTAAGTCCTGAAGCAGTTAATTTTAGGAAATCATTAAAATTTAATTCTATTCGTTTCTTAAATTAGAAAATATTTTATTTATGATCGAATATATACGTGAAACGCGCGCATTCATCATCATTATTATATTTGCAGATAACCGCACACACATTAATATTAATGGTGATTAAAGTGATCATTTCAAAATTAAAGTAAATTACTAGTTAAGGCGTCTGTTTATGGTAAATTGATGGTAGTGTCAAACAGTGATGTGTAAGGTTACCAAAAAAATACAAATCGATTTTCTGGTCGTAAAAGTTTCAAGCCTCAACTTTATTGTGTTTTTCGCACATTTCTAATGGAAATAGAAAATAGAAATTGTATTTCTGAATACAATTACATTTTTATTTTTTGAGCGTATACACTGTATTATTTATTCAAGCGTCTAAGACTTAAAATTTAACTCGTATTTTTAAAAAGTTAATTAATTTTTAATGCGCGCTAATCCATGCGAAAACTTTCGAATCAACTTTTGTGCATATCTTTAATTTTAATTATGGAAAGAAACTCTTTAATAACAAAATTATGCGATTATACAGTATTTGTGGTTACTTTTGAATCAATAAAAAAACAGTTTCACTTTATTTCATTTTTCATTCAATACAGTATAATTCAAAGTTTGAATTTGTTTCAAACGAGGCCTAAAATCTACAAAATACAATAGATTGTGTCATACTATTAAAGAAATTTTATTTTATAATCCAATTTATTTTAACATGTATTAGCATTTTGAGGTTGTTTTACTACTTTGCCAGGTTTTTCGTTGTTAAGGTAACTGCGCTTCGAAATTGAATTTTCGTTCTGCGTTTTATTATGGCTTATATATAATATATACGCTATTATTGTTATTGTTTAATGTTTTTTTCAGATATAATAATAAGTTTTTTGCTTATTTATTTCTACCTGTGGTACATGTCTTAAAGCTACACACAGACACGTGAAATAGAGTCGTTTGTTTTAATTTTTAATTAAGTAGAATGCGAAAAATATTTTTAAAAATTTACCGCATCACGTAACTGTAATAATAGCAATAATAGAATACAATTAACTATAAAAAAGGCTAAACACAATCGTCTATTATATTACTGTTATTTTATCGAAAATGGGTTTAAATAAAGTTATCAAAAAATAAAAACTACATAATAATAGACAAATGCTCTTTGAATTTAAATAATCTTTTAAAATTTTATTAATGAAAAAATTACACAATAAAAAATTAATTATATAAAAAATAATAATAATAAAAATTAATATAAAAGCTTTGTATAATAAATAAATGCATAAATTGTAACATAAATTTGAAAAAATTATCGATTATTATAATACATCAACAAAAATCAAAAATTGCATATCCACTATCATTAATCAATTTATAGCATTCAACCTAAAATGAATGAAATGATATTCTGCTCGCTAACTAACAATAAATAATAAGTAATGCAAAAGTATAAGCGCAGTGTTAAATTTACTACCAAAGTAAGTCAGAATGAGAAGGAAAATAGA
>JAQIVF010000228.1:0-28418 GCA_034698365.1 Steganacarus magnus
GATTAAGTGAAAGTAAAAGTAAAATTATTTTTTGCTTTTTCTTTTACTTAGAAAAAAGCGAAACAACACTAGTACAATGTCATTAACTAACACAATGGATTTACAAGACATTACATTTAATGTTGCAAAAATAAAGCGATATTTTATATTTATTAATGTAAATATATTACACTTACTAAAATATGCAATTTTTATATTAGAATAGAAATCATCTATCATTTTTATTAAAAAATAAATAATTAGTGCTTGATTGAAAAAAATTAATTTTAATTTATACTTTATTTTAAATATTTGCAGAATAGTAAATTTGTAAATACTAAAAGTTTAAAAAGATCTATTGAAAATAAAAATAAAATATACTTTTGAAAAACAACAAAATATTCAAAAAATATAAATCATTTTTTGAGTATGAACAGTTTCCACTAGTGTTGTTTTGACAACTATATTTTAATTTTGATGTTCATAATTTTGACAATTTTATTATTTTAATTTTTATTTTCTTTCGATTTTGATATTTTTATTATTTATAATATTGACAGTTTTAATTTTAATAGTTTCAATATTATTTAATAAAAGTAGTAGTTTTCTTAATGCTTGTTTTGTATGTATATTACAAACAATTCAATACATTTTCCCTTTCGTTATTCTTGTATTATTTCGTTGTAAGTATTAACCACTAGCCTTAAAATCCTTTGGTCTTACTACCCGACCAGATCTCCAACTTTTTTGTATGCAACTTTTTTGTATGCGGTGGTTGTCTAAAGACCTTGTTCTTCTCTTCAACATACACCATAAGTTACTTATACACAATAAAAGCGATTTTTAGCTCACTTCATATAGATGAAGGAGAGCTTATGGATTTGAAAATGTTTGTCCGTCTGTCTGTCTGTTCTCAGTCCTCTTAGGTTCAAGAAGTCTGCCATTTATAAGCTATATCTAATACTTTGTAACAAACATGAGACAACCAATTTTTTGATTAGTTATCGCGTTATAAAATTACTATGAGTAACAATGCTCTAAATTAACAATTATTAAAACGCTTTTAACATAATCCTAACAAAACTTATGAATGTGAGCTCTATATGAATGTGTCGTTCTTGTTTTTAAATTAGGGAATAAAAATTAAATGGGAAATATTAAGTTATAAATTTTGTGAGAATTTCGAAATGAGAATTATTATATCATAGATCTATTTTGGCTTCCGCATGTGAGAGACAACAAACGATATAATAGATCGAATGCTAACCGTTCAGTCACTATTGATTTAAAAATAAGTTTTATTTTTCATTTACGGAGGGAAAATTTTTCAAAAATTTGAGGTTTATTTTCTTTAAAAAAAACAGTAATATTATTAAAAAACAATTTATGATTTTTTATATTATTTCTATACATAAGATTATGGTATTTTGGAAGGACAGAAATTAATATTTAAAGTCATTTATTTATATTTATTTATTTTAATTGAGTTTTTTTAATAATTAATAAATATTTTTATTTAATTTATTGTAATTAAGTTTATTGTTTATACAACAACTTCACATAAAATATCTAATAGGTGATTAAACGAAATTAATATAGTTTTTATTGTCGATTTAAATATTAAAATTTTAAATATTTGTTTATTCAAAATTATTTATTGCCAATTAAATTTTTTATCGCTATGAGATTAAATTTCTTGTTATATTAAATTAGTGTTTCAATTGCAGTTTTTGATTACAATTTTATTTCAATTAAATTTCTTAAACAAGATCGAAACGATTATCTGAATTCGAGATTAAAGTTTTCGAAATAAATTAACATTTATTATAATTTGAAAGAATATTTATTACATTTTATCACAAAAAATAAAATTTAGTTTATATGTGGATCTGCATCGCTATCGTCATCGTTCGAAGAATAATCGGATTCAGAGAAGTCTTCATTCATTTTTGGTATTAACGGTAATTCAATTTCGGGCACGAAATCGATATAGGGTTGAGTTTTCCGCTCTCTTATGAGGTTTTGCCGTTCAGTTTGTTCATAATCAGACAATTTTTCGGTTAAATTGTCAATAATATCTCTCAAATAGATGTACAAATCGCACGAAGAATACATTAAACCACAAATTGGACAATGATTTCGAAGTCTTAACCAGTTTTTGAATTAGTAGTCACATTAATTAATCATCAAATTATTACATATTATACATTGAACGCAAATTTTCAATACATTCAAGAACCTTTTCGGACTTTTTAAGGATAATTTTAGCATAGTTTTGTTCCAACCATTTGCGCAAGCGATTCCAAGGCAATTCTTCTGCGATACGTAACCATTTATAAGGCGAATCTTTGTGTCAATCATAAGAATTAATCAATTGATGGTCCATTATGACTGATTTAACAAAATTTTAACGTATAACCAAACGAAAATATTTAATCTACTTAATGAAATGCATTGTTGCGCTCGCTAAAGGTCTAAACAATTAATTATAAATTTACAAGCAAAACACGTTACAAACTTATAAAATAATATTAAACAGGTCTAAAAAATTATATTCCAGAAGTCTAAAATTAAGTTAAAGAAGTCTAAAAAATTATATTCCTGAAGTCTAAAATTAAGTTTATGGGGACTAAAAATTGCCAGTAATCGCCGGTAAAAGTCGTAAAACTTCCGGAAAAGTAACAGTTATCGTCGATAAAAATCGTAAAACTCCCGGAAAAGTGCAAGTAATCGCCGGTAAAAGTCAAAACTTCCGGAAAAGTACCAGTAATCGTCGTAAAAATCGTAATACATACGGAAAAGTACCATTAATCGCCATTAAAATAGTAAAACTCACGGAAAAGTACCACTAATCGTCGGTAAAAATCGTAAAACTTCCGGAAAAGTACCAGTAATCGCAAGTAAAAGTAGTAAAATTCCAGGAAAAATGCAAGTAATCGCCGGTGAAAGTAGTAAAAGTCCCGGAAAAGTACCAGTAATCGTCGGTAAAAATCGTAAAACTCCCGGAAAAGTATCAGTTATCGCCGGTAAAAGTCGTAAAACTTCCGGAAAAGTACCAGTAATCGCCGGTGAAAGTCGTAAAACTTCCGGAATAGTGCCATCTATCGTCGGTAAAAGTCGTAAACTTCCTGAAAAGTACCAGTAATCGCCAATGAAAGTCATAAAACTTCCGGAAAAGTGCCAATAAATGTCGGTAAATGTCGTAAAACTTCCGGAAAAGAACCATTAATCTCTGGTAAAAGTCATAAAACTTCCGAAAAAGTACCAGTAATCGTCGGTAAATGTCGTAAAACTCCTGGAAAAGTACCAGTAAAACTTAACTCTAAAACTAATTTAAGGCTGACTAAATTATTATATTCCAATATTCAAAAAATTAGTTAAAGGAGTCTAAAAAATAAAATAGCTTAACTCTAACTAAGTTTATGGAGTCTAAAAAATTTTATTCCAAATATGCATTTATCTGCAATTTTTTATATAAATGTAAGTTATGTATTTTTTTAACGAAAAGAATATTTATGCGGCCTAATTTTATTAAATATAAATCCAATATAATGCTTATTTTATCAATATTTAATAGTCATTAAGCAATTCTTAATTATTTATTAAAACAAGATCGTAACGGTCATAAAATCTGACTACGTATTAAAAATGGTAGATTTTTGGATGTTATTTTATTATTTATGATATTTTTTCTGATTTAACTGACAGAAATAGATAGATATAGAATTGCATAATTTAAAAATTGAAATTTAATTAATACATCTTAATATATTTTGTTTGTGTTCAGTTTCCATTCAGTTTATTTTGGGTATAATTTTAAGAAAATTTCAGTTTTTTCGTAGTGTTGTGTTGTGTTGTTTCAATTATTTTTAAGAGAAATTATAATCGAATTAAAAATTCAATTATTCTTAATTTAATTTAAATTTAATATTTTAATAATAATTTCATTGTAATTTAATTTAAATAGAAAAAGTGCAATTGAAACAACATAGGGTTGTTTCAATTAATTTTAATCGTAATAGAAATCGAATTAATGAGTAAATTACAATTTCAATTAATTAAAATTTAATTTAATTTAAATTAAAAATTTTTATAATAATTTCATCGGAATTTAATTTAAATTGAAAATGTGCAATTGAAACAACACTAGTGTTGTGTAATAATCAAGTTTTCTATTTTGATTTAAATTTGATTGAAAAGAATTTAAATTTAATAATTTTAATCGAAATTTAATCGAAAATAAAAATATTTGTGTAATTTTGATAGTAATTTAATTTAAATGACATTTTTCCTATAATTTTAATTGAAATTTAAATTCCTTAAAATTTTAATTGAAATTGTAATTTTAATTTAAATTAATATAAAATTATGACTCATTTCCTGTTTTTCAGTTTAATATAAGTAATAATTGAAATCTAACTTAAAGTCAAAGTAAATATAAATTTAAATTATTTAATTTTAAAATATTGAAATCAAAATGTAATTTAATTAGAAATTTTTTAAAATATCAAAATATAAATGTAAATTCATTCATATGGAAATTAAAATGGAAAAAGAAATTGAAATTAAAAAATAAATATTGCATAAGAATGTCATTTCCTGTTTTTATGTTGTTATATTGAGTTTAGGAAACAAATTGCAAACATCATTGCAATAATTAGAGTAGAAATAGCTTTTTTTCTAACTATAATTAAAATTTTTTAAATAAATTATGCAATAATTTCTTTAAAAAATCAATTCAAAATACAGATATAATACATTGAATATTACATACATTAAATACTATGAATAAAAGCAGTAATTAAATAATTTCTGTTAATAAAAATGATATTTAATCTTTTCTACTTATGTTAAACAGCAAATGTTAAATTATCGAAATTAATATAGAAATTGAAATTGAAATCGAAATATAATCAAGAAAAAATTAATATTGAAATAAAAATGTATTTTAAATTGAATTTAATTTGATAAAGGATATAGAAATGTATTCGATATTAAAATAAATTAAAATATCGAAATAGAAATTGTATTTAAATTATCAAAATTTTTAATATCGAATTAGAAATGCAATTGAAATTATAAATAGCATATGGAAACAACACTAGATTTAGGATACTTTTAAATACGTATAATTTGTATAATTTTTAAACTTTACTCTTAGAGCACAAAAATTTTCAAAATATAAATCATAACTAATAAAGTTAATTGTATAAACGATAGCAAAGAGGCATTTTTTATTATTAAAAGCGGCTGTTTTTAAGCATGTGTTAAATAACTGGATTATTCGTATTTTTGAGTGAAATTTGTTAAAATTAAATTAACAATAAAATGTATATAAAACCACTGCAAATTTTTTAATAAAATCTTATAGGCATTTAGACATGGAGTAAAGATTGTTATGCTGGCACGTGTCACGTGAGAGGGCGTCTCAAGTGTCATTCAGTGCAAAACATGGCTGTGTGTGCGACACACAGCAAAGAATTGTAATTTAATTTAATTTAATTAATAAAACACTAATTTTATTACAAATTGGAGGTCCCTTCGAGATTAAATTTAATTATAAAGTGCTAGGGCACCATACTTAGTAAGTTTACCACAGAAGTCGTGCTAACTTCGGCGAAAACTTGATTTTAATTTTGTGAGTGTTAGTCACTGAGCATTGAGTGTTGGGCACTAAGCGAGAAACAAAGGCAGTGTTAGCGCACCAAAACGATAAGTGGTGTTTACCATAACTACACTTAATTTTATTTTAATTAAATTGCTAACGCGACAAAATTTGGCATTATGTCAACCGGAGATAATTGCCAACTCGATGTCAAATTTACCGATTTGATGAAAAAAATGTCGATATCGATGAAAAACATGACATTATCAATCAATAGTATGGGAATGGAGGCATAGCTCGAGGTTTTCACCTGCGACTTAGCACAAGATGTCACCAAATGGGTCAAAGAATTCGACAATATCACGCTCATGAACAGTTGGGATGACCCGCATAAGGTAAAAAGATTACCGATGTTTTTGGCGGGAACGGCTAAAAACTGGCTTAGATGTTGGGCTAGCAATGCGCTAGCATGGGTCTACTTGCGCGATATTTTGATCAAACATTTTATTCCAACCGATAACGAGTCACATATTACGTCCGAGATGAAGAGAAGACGTCTAGCACCGGGTGAGCCCGTGGTAAACTATATTTATGATTAGCGAGCTTTGTGCCTACTCCTCGATGCAAAGATGACGAATGAAAAAGTTATTCAAGCAATCATTTAAGGTATGGATCCAGAGATGCAAAAAAAATTATACACGTTTGAACCAAGCATTATAGAATAGAAGAGTTATTAAAGTTTGCAAAGTTAGCTGAAAAAGGAAATAGACGTACTAACGGGTGTTATGCCAGTTTTAACGCGGTTAATTCAACAAACATCGAAAATCCTAAGAATATTGAACTTGAATTTAATCAATTAGAGAAAATGACACAAATAATATCATAGGTTGAAGGCAAAGCAATGGATGAAATCAAAACTGTAGTTCAAGACGCGCTGACATCTAATGAGCGAGCTCGTCCGAATAATTTCAGTAGTCGAATTACTAGGATATCAAGAACCAATATGGGTCAGCCTCAGTGCTGGAACTGTGGACAGATTGGTCAAACTTATCGATTTGTTCGTTTAGATCGTCTCAATCCATGAGAAAATGAAGAGTCAACAGCAAGCAATTCAAATTGTAAAATAGGTGAATAACATTGTTATCATTGATCATCAAACAAAACCGAAAAGTTTTGTCAATATTATCAACAGAATTAAACAGAGATGAAAACCCGTGCTCTACATCAAAATACATGCTAACGTATACTAAAGTAACAGTCAATGGACATAAAGTTGAATCGTTGTATGACACTGCATCGGTTGTCACCTTAATGAAAGACGTGCTAGCAAATAAAATTGGTTTAAAAATACAACCTTATCGTGGAAATAGGTTAATCTGTGGAAATCAAACACACATTAATGTTTTAGGAGAAGCGAAGGCAAAACTAACCTACAATAATGATGTGTGATCTACAAAAACAGTTAAGATTTCAGTTGTGTTAGTTAAAGGAACTACATTAACTTGGTAACGATTTTATAAAAGAGACAAGAGAACTTATTGTTTGGGATACGAGTGGAAAAATGAAAATTGTCAAAAAACGTGTAAACTCAAATATTTTAGAAAAATATAAAGATTATGTACGTTTGGTTCATAATTCTGAGCTCAAAGGTGTGCCAGCACGTTCTCGTATGTTAGCATTGAAAACAAGAATTTGGACGAAAGATTTGTCAGATTGATTTATTAGAACAATGAGTCATGCAATAATGGTTTAATTGTTGCAAATTATGTCAGAAACCTTTTAAAAATCGAAACTTAAGTCGATAAACAGGATTTCAACACGTGTGATAGTATCATATATGAAGTTTCGATAAATGGAGAATGTGAAATTAATAAAAAGAAAGATTTATTATTTTCTAGTGTTTCAAAATGTGAAAATGAGATTGAAAAGAACGATAAGTTTGATTTGCAAGTAGAATCTATAAATTCTAACCCAGAAATAATACTTTATATAACTGAAACCCTTTTGTTTCTATAAACTCTTTGTTAAAAATTTTTGTTGAAATAATATTATTTGTATTATTCTTTTACAGCTTATAATAATAAAACTTATTTTATAGCTTAATATCTGATTTCGAAATATATTTTTTGAGTAAAATCTTTATTTATAAAATAAAAAAACATAATAATAAATAGTAACATTAAATTTTGAAAGTAAACATAATATATTTCTAAAGCATGGATTTTAAAAAAAAAATTCTTGGCCGTGCTATAGAATAACCATTTAATTATTTTTTTTGAAAATATCGGTATAAAATAAGTCATTTTGTAGATTTTATAAGTAAATATAAATCATTATTTGACGAAGAAGTAAATATAAAATATTTTTTATATATTTCAATATTTTTTGGAAATTGTCGTTAAAATTCGTTGCCTCAATGGCCCTATACTTGAACTCAACAACATAAAATTATTGTCTAAAATTAATTCGATTTTATTAAACTTGAAATTTAAAAAAAAATTTTGAAAAAATACTTGCTTTAATAATTATCAACGTTTATGTAAAGCATTTAACTAGTGTTGTTTCAATTATTTTTAAGAGAAATTGTAATCGAATTAAAATTTGACTTAAAATTTCGATTTATTGTAATTTAATTTTATTTAAATTGAATTTTATTATAATAATTTCATCGTAATTTAATTTAAATTAAAAGTTATTCTATTAATTTCATCGTAATTTAATTTAAATATAAAAAGTGCTATTGAAACAACATAGAGTTGTTTCAATTATTTTTCATCGAAATAGAAATCGAATTAATAATTGAATTAAAATTTCAATTAATTGAAATTTAATTTAATTTAAATTAAAATTTATTAAAATTATTTCATCGTAATTTATTTAAACTGAAAATATGCAATTGAAACAACACTACATATAACATAATATTAATACAATTGTTACAATTATGTGTTACAATTATTTTTAAGAAAAATTTAAATCATATTAAAACTTCAATTAATCGAATTCGAAATTTATAGAAGTGATTTGAAATTTAATAGTTGGAATAGATATTTGATTGAAAAATTTAAAATTGGTGTATTTTTAATAAGTAATTGGGGATGAAAGAGTTAAAAAAAATATTTGTATCAGAATATTTGGTTTTTTATAAACTGATGGCAGAATTATTAGAAACTAGCACATTAGGTATTGCTATCCACTCTCCACTAGTGTATTATTAGTAGTGTTGTTTTGCACTTTTTTAATTTTCCTTTTCTTTTTTTATTGTAGTCTTATTTTCTATTTTACTTGTATTTAATTTATGCTTTAATATCTATTTTACTTGTATTTTACTTTTTCTTTATGCTTAAATTTATATATTTTTTGTAGTTTATTTTTTATTTTAATTAATTTTCATTATTGCTTTCTCTTTTACTTTTTCTTTTATTTTAGCCTTTTCTTGTTTATTAAATTCACATGCATTTTGAATATTAACGCAAACAATTTTTTACAAAGTGTATTTAATTATGTTAGGCGAATGAACTTTATTTCGTGTTGTTTAAATTCAATTTTTTAATTTATCTTGTCTTTTTCTTTCGCTTTTATAGTATAATTTCATTTCGCTTGTATTTCTCTTGGCTTTTTAAAATTTTTTATTTCGCTTCTATTTCACTTTCGCTTTTTTAAGATTTAAATTTCACTTGTATTTCGCTTTCGCCTTTTATTCGATTTTTAATTTGACTTTTGCTTTATCTTTTGCTTTTTGATTTCGCATTTACTGTGTTTTTCATAAAAGTTCAAGTTAAAGCGAAATATAAAGAGAAATCTAAAGTCATTTCAATTTCGCTTGTATTTCGCTTGTATTTCCAAGAAAATTTCAATTTCAATTGTATTTCACTTTCGCTTTTCACTTAAAATTTAATTTTACTTGTCTTTCTCTTTTCATTAAGCCAAAGTTAAAGTCAACAAATATTTTAACTTTCGCTTTCGCTTTCAAAAAGCTAAACAAAACTACCAGTATTTTGAATACCTCAACATTTTATACTAATAATTTATTTTTATAATGTAAAATGTTCTATTAATTCAAATAATACAGTTTTTATATGAATTTTAATCTTTCTTATTCTTTATTATTTTACTTTTACTTTTACTTTTACTTTTACTTTTACTTTTACTTTTACTTTTACTTTTACTTTTACTTTTACTTTTCTTTTGAAAACTAATAAATTTCATTTGTATTTTTCTTTTACAACAAGAAAAAAAAGAAGAGACAAATTAAAAAAATGAAAATATACAACACTCTTATAGAACATTTTTAATAAATTTCTAAACTATAACTGAAAATTAATTTAAGTTTTTTATTAATAGATTTAATGTGAAAGAGATAATAGTGGTTGTACCCAGAACATAATGTTGTGTCGCTTTCAATTTTTCTATTTTGATTGTATTTTGCTTGTATTTTGATTCTGATTTTTTAAATTATTTTCAATTAAATAATTTTTTGATTTTGATTTTGAAAAGTTTTCCATTTTAATTGTATTTTGATTTGATTAATTAAAATACATTTTTAGTTTGATTATGATTCAAATTATAAAGATTATGATTATGATTATGATTAATTAAATGATTATGATTTTTAGTTTGATAGTTTATTTATGATCTATTTTAATTAACTGTAAAATTAAAATATTTAATAAATCAGTATATAAGATATTTAAATATTATTATAAACTGGATGAAGAGTGTTCTGAGATATATTTATTATTATTCTTATATTAATTTATCACTGGATTTATAAGAATTTTTTATCTGACTTCGATAGAAAATAGTCAGATATATGGATTTGGGATTGTCTGTGTGTCCGTCTGTCTGTCTGTCTGTCTGAAGCCACTCTTTGATAATAACGGAATTTTCCTCGATACTAATAAAGAGTATATTCTCTTTGATAATAACGGGATTTTCCTCGATAATAATAAAGAGAATTTTCTCTTTGATAATAATGGGATTTGCCACGATACTAATAAATAGAATTTAATTGGCGGTAATATAGTATAGAACTCGTTTTGAGTGGAATTGCCACTTTGGAAGGTAATATAATTTTTTATGTTAGTGGCATAGCCGCTGTATAATTTTTTCTTAGTGGCATAGCCTCTGTATAATTTTTTGTAAGTGGCATGGCCGCTGTATAATTTTTTGTTAGTGGCATAGCCGCTTTATAATTTTTTCTTAGTGGCATAGCCTCTGTATAATTATTTGTAAGTGGCATGGCCGCTGTATAATTTTTTGTTAGTAACATAGCCGCTGTATAATTTTTTCTTAGTGGCATAGCCGCTGTATAATTTTTTGTTAGTGGCATGGCCATTGTTTAATTTTTTGTTAGTGGCATGGCCACTGTTTAATTTTTTGTTAGTGGCAGAGCCAATGTTTAATTTTTGTTAGTGGCAGGGCGAAGGTTTAATATATCTGACACTTTTATAAACCTAATTGTAATTAAGCATCATTTACATTGCTCATAAATGTTTGTTTATTTTCAAATATTAGACTCCTATGTCTATTGTTTTAATTGAACTTCAGTGATTGATCATCGTTTAAAGTCTCATTCGTCATTTGTACTTCAGAGTAAACATCAAATTTATTTAACAGTTTTTATTTTATTTAAGCTAATATGGATTCTAATGATTATTTACAGAAACATAATTTACGTGGGATAATTCGATTATTTAAAACAAATGAAGAGGTGTATAATTATAACCGTTTAGCGCTGTCAATTTACCCAAATACAGAATATATATGCAAAGCTGATGATAGTGCTGTTGGCGATGTTTCGTTTGACGTCAAAAATTTTGCATTGAATACCGTTAAAAATCTTCATTATACTAAAACACTTGGTCTCCCAGCATCACTTGTACTTAAAAAATGTACAATGTATATGCTCACAATTAATATTGATGTTGCGGATGGACTTGTAAATTGTTCGAATGGTATAATGAAGAAAATCGAATGTATTTTTGAAAAGCCAGTTCGAGTATGGATTGAATTTTTTGATAAAATGGTAGGATCAACTGCGAGAAGCAGGATAATTTGCGCAGCAAATGGATATAATTATGGAGCTAACTGGAGACCTATTGAATTGATTACATGGGAAATTGTTCCAATGCGCAATCAAAATGTTCGAGTTAGACGACTACAGTTTCCATTGGTGCCAGCAGAAGCAATAACAGGGCATATCGCATATCGCAATAAATCGCAGGGCCAGAGCTATGATAGCGTTGTAGTTAAACAGTCTAAAAGAATTTTATGATATAGAAAATTAAATAAATAACAAATATACGAGATCAAAACGGTCAAAATGCCCTGCCACTGACAATAAATTATAAACATGGCCCAGCCACTAATAAAAAATTATAAACAATGGTCCTGCCACTAACTAAAAATTATAAAGTGGGATCTATATTATATTACAGCGAAAAGAGTGACACAGACGCAGGCTTAAGTTCAATTATCTATCTCAAAAATATTAATCAGTGTATTTAATAATATAAAATTATGTATGAAATACATATAAATTTATTCATTTTGTTAGAAATATATTAATATAATTATTTTACGTTAATGCATTTTTAAGAGCATTAATGAGAAACTTTAAAATTTCAAGTTAACACAATATTTCTTTCCTGCACTCTGATACAGTGCATTTTGATTTATTAGTTTTAGAAAAATATTCAAAATAGGTGTGAATAGAATTTTCGATGTTTCTTCCGACCCACTTTCGTTTTGTTGTTTCACTTTGTTGCGGTGCAGACATTAATACTTCAATAGCACTTGTATTTTCACTTTCACTCAAATCACAATCAAAATCTGTATAAGTGATATCACACATTTATAATGTAGCGTAAATTATAATCACAATTATTATTTATTGATTTCACTAAATTTTAAGGAATCAATGATAAATTTTGTTTAATTTTAAATTAAAGTTTTAAAGTGAATAAAACCAAACATATTACTCAAAGAGCAAAAATTATTTTGATTCCAATATATTATATTAATTGTAACTATAGTTTTAAAAAAGATTACAAGTTAGGCTGCAATAATATTTTTTTCTAAATAATAATTAGAGACATGACTTTACAATTGTAATTTTTGCAGAATTCCATAGGCATTACATTATGTCTTCTGTAAAATATATTATTTTATACTGGAAATAATGTTATGCTATTTTACTGTCTCTAATTTGAAACAAACTTCATTGTATAAACAGGAAATGAAATTTAATATATTAAACACTACGCTTATTATAATGTTATGTAGACTTTTACTTTATTATAAAATATATATAAGCAGACACCGCGTCCCTAAATAACTATAATATAAACTTTGAGTCATCAATTTTACTTGCACTTTTCTTTTCTAATTTTACTTTTACTTTCTAATATATTTCTACTTTTGCTTTTTCATTCTGAGTATTTTTTAATTTAATTGTATTTTGCTTTTTCTTTTAAATTAAATTTGAATTTTGATTTAATTTAACTTTACTTTTATAAATAATTTCTAATTTGATTGTATTTTACTTTTTCTTCTAAATTAATTTTTAATTTTAATTACTTTTGCTTTTGCTTTTGTAAAAAATACTTAATTTTTTTGTATTTTGATTTTGATTTTGATTTATAAAAATCAAAAGCTAAATTAAATTTTTGCTTTTATTTTTACTTCCAAAAAGCAAAACAACACTAGTCCACAGTGACTGTGTAAGCTATCTATCTGTAGAGTGTTTCCTGGGTATGTCTTAAGCGTGCTCTAACAGTCATCAAGTTGGTTTGTGCGTCCCAATAGTCGGTGGCGAGCTCTGGAGGAAGGGTTCACCAACTTGATTCACGGTGTCTGTCAGCATACAACCGATATCCGGTGACTCCAGGCTATGTCCTGAGCGCTCGCATACCGCCAGCCAGTTGGATACTGCGTCCCACTGGTCGGTGGAGAGCTCTATAGGAAGGATCCACCAACTTGGTTCACAGTGACTGTGTAAGCTATCCATCGATATGGAGTGTTTCACATGTATGCATTAAGCATGCGTACACTGTCAGCTAGTTGGTTGGTTCGTCCGACTGTTCAGTGCGTCCCACTATTTATATTACATTTAAACAACTAATTTGAAAATTTCATATAGAATTTTAATTTTTCGTACATAAAATGTAGTGTTGTTTTTAATTTTGGTATTTTAATTTTGATTTTGATTTTTTTTAAATTTTAAGTTTGATAAGATCAAATCAAAATCAAAATTTTACAGAAAATCAAAATATATTTAAAATAATTTTTTTTATACAAAATGAAATTTAAAATAAATAGTGTAAAATGTATAGCATTTTGATTTTGATTATGATTTAATAAAAACCAAAATTTAAAAAAAATCAAAATTAAAATTCATTTAAAATAAAAAATTTCAGAAAATTAAAATCAAAATTAAATCAAAATAGAAAATTTGCTGACGATACAACACTAATAAAATGTTTGGCTCTGGTGAAGAGGTTTACCCAAATTTCTATTATAAAAACATTGTTGAATATTAAACTAATGTATTTTTTCTTAATTTTACAGTTTAATGTATAATTTTTAATCGCATTTGCTCCAGGTGAAGGAAGATTCCCTTTATCGATATTAAGAGATATTGAAAGTGGAGGAGTTATCATTCCCAACAATATACTATGGACTCGAGCGACAACAATCTAGCGGTTTATCATACGTTAAGCGATGTAAGTGTGAATTACGTAATAAAGATAGGCGTTGTTGCAAAATACCTAAAATATTCTTCTGTAAAACAACTAAATTTTTTAATTGGATAAAGAAACATAGATTTAAAACACTAACTAATTATGATATATATATCATCTACGCATGTGTAAAAATAGTGACGTTTATTTGCATGTGTTCATTGCTGTTACAATTGGTAGAATGGTTGTTGCTATGCTTTATTGATTGGTTCATTATATTTATAGCATAGAGGTATAGTATATAAAAGCTTTAAAAATTTTCTTTTTGTGCAATAATGGTTTATATTGTACGAATTTTTATAAGTCATAATATTATTTTATAAAGTTGTTTGAAATTTTAATTTTAATACACGAATAAAGGTAAGTCCACAATAATTTTATATAATATTTTTGATTTTAATTAATTAATATCTTGTAGTTTTTTATATTATTTTAAGATTATTCAGATTGTATTGTGAAGGTGTTTAATTTATATAAAGATTTTGGTTTCTTTTCATAACGTATTTCAAGTTATGCAATGGAATCAAATACTTTTAAGTATTCAAGACCAACAACGGAAAATGATGACTGAAAAATTGAGGATATTATGGAAGACATGCCAGATTAATTTTAAAACGTATACTTTAAATTGTTTTATAATTTAACAAACATTTACAAAATCTTAATATATTTTGGAGATTTATGTATTACATTTTAATACCTATTTCAATGTATTTCACTTATTGTACCTTATAATATATTTTAGTGTCTTAATAAAGTTGTTATTAGTTACTAAATCAGTGTCTATGTTAAACTATACTCGCTTATGGTTTAATATTTGTATAACAACCACACACAGAAGCGATTAAACCGTTTGAGTCGCTTCATTTGGCGCAGTCGGTAGGATTGCTATAGTTCCTCTTCTGACAAGACTTTTACCACCTAACAATCGTAAAAAATATTATTCGGTTTATTACATCAAGCGCTTCAATCTTTCAACAATTATCAGTAGTATATAATGGGGGTCGTATGGCCGTTTTTCCCGTAGGTTAACATGTAAGTCCCATAAACACTAATGTTAAAAACTTAAAAATCTCTGGCCGTTTAGTTTATATGTATTACATTAAATACGATTGTTTTATTAGACAAAACCAATTTATAAGATTAATAAGGTAATATGTTTAATTGAAATAAATGCTTCTAATAATAAAATAAAAAATAAAAAGCATTAGTTTCATGAAAATTTGTCATTCTATGTAAAACCAAAAGTAAACCTACAGTCCTATTAAATATTTGTTACCAAGAAGTTATTTATTACACATGTAATGTTGTATTAGACTCACACAAATATCTATTATAATAATTAATAAATTTGAAGAAAAAAAATTAAAACCAAAAATATTTATTTTTTGTAATAATCTTGAAATCTATTCAGATAAGATAGTATTTTTTTAAAATGTAAAGAATGAGAAAAATAAACTTTTTAATAATGATATTAACTAGATAGTATATACTGATAATAAAAACATCTTGTTTGATTTAAAATAGATTTACAAAAAAATTTAAAAAATTATTTTGAGATACATCCAAATTATTAACTTTTCTTAACTTATTATTTAAACGATAAAACTTAAGCAAAATGTAACTGTTTACACTAGTGCTACTAACAATGTATAGTATTAATAAAATGTAAATTTATTATTTTTTGTTTAATGTAGTTCTTTAGAAATTTATTTAAACTTAAAGAAGTTATGATAAAATTTTACCAAAACTAAGATAAAATTTTTTAATGCTACCTCGACACTACAAAACCTTAAGTTCTTTATATTATGCAAAAGATCTAATATTCTAGATAATATAATTAAATAGTTTTAATATCTCATAATGGAATAATTTTTTTATAAAAAATCTCAAACTTTTAAAAAAATTATTTTTAAACAATCTTTTATAAATAAAGTTTAAACATGTATTATAACACTTTTATTATGGATTATTGTTGTATTACCAGTGACACGGAAACTCAAAAATTGAGTGAAAAATATAATTTCATTACAGAAAAAATCAAGTTTAAATATTTTATATTAATTTGCTCATAATAAAATAACTGTAATAGATAATGACTCAAATCTCAATAAATACTTTAAGATAAATATTATTTACTCAAATTAAAATAATAATTTGCTTTAATAAAACAGGTTAAAACAACTGTTTAAACTTTTCAAGTAAGATTTAAACAAATAAATATTTATCTCAATGTTAACATAAATTTATGAAAGTCACAGAAAAATTGCAATACACATTAACAATTATTATAAAAAATACTCAAAATTCAGGAGTTATAATAAAATAGACATAAAGGTCAATAAATAGGCAATGGTTCCTTTTAGGACAAAAAGCTGTGTGTAAGCTATACCTTAAATTTGATATAGATTTTATAAAACATAAAAGTAAAACATTGGCTCCATTTTCATTTCAAGTTTAACAAGTTTTCACTTTCGCTTTAACTTCATCTCATTAATTTGTACAGCTAATGCGGGGTATAAAGATAAGTTTATATGCAAAAAAAAGTGCACACTAACTGAGCAGCTTTTTATATAAGCGTATATAAGCGCCTCATTATTGCGTTGAAACTAAAATATATGACGTAAAAACCCGCCCGCTAACCCGTATGTATTTATTTTTATAACAATTTTAAATTAATATATTTTTATTTTTAGTGGTCTCGAACCAGCTGTGGTTTCTTTCCCTCAGCCAACTGGTAGGCCACGAACTACGCGTCCTAGATATAGACCGGGAATGTTAGTATTACGAAAAATTCGAAAATATCAGAAGTCAACCGATCTACTTATTCCGAAATTACCATTTCAAAGATTGGTTCGCGAAATGTTTCAGCTGTTTGGTTTCACAGATCTTCGGATAACAAAATTTGGGTTAGCAGCGATGCAAGAAGCATGTGAGGCCTATTTGGTTGAGTTGTTCGAAGACGTGATGTTATGCGATATACACGCTAAAAGAGTAACGATTCAGCCAAGAGATATGCAGTTAGCACGCCGTATTCGACATGATTGGCATCGTTTTTAATAATAAATTTTGTTTGTTATTTAAAGTTTTATAATTGCTTTTTTATACTGCTTTTTATTTTTGAAATAAATATTTTTAGTTGAAAAAATAATTTAATTTTCTGAATCCTAACCAGTTTTAAATATTGATTATTCAAGGAAAAATTATTCGAAAAATACTACGCACTTTAAGCTTCAATTTTTGTTTTAGCTATAGCATGATCAACTAACTTTTAATAAACTCAAAACAAAATTAAAATGTAAGTAGTTAAGAAATTAATTGAAAATTGTATTTTAAATGTTGCTTATCTAAAATTAATTATTTGCAGGGATAATGGAGATTTGTTACTCACAAAGCATCACAAAAAAATGGCAAAAATATTGGCTAAATACGAATTCTATAAACATATTGGAATTATTCCAGAAGGAATGTTTTATATAACACCAATTAAACTACAAATAAAGTGGGGTGAATCACAATATTCGACTGAACAGTTGACGATAATAAATGAGAATATTATCAATCCAAACTCAGACTATGAATTTCGAATTAAAGGATTTCGACTATTACGAGGAAATCCAACACAGAGATCCTTTTATCAAGCATCTCATATTGAAACGACAAATTAAACGTTTTAAAATAATTTTAATTTCGTGATTTATTGTTAATCAAATTTTTATTGAATATAAAGTTGTGTTAGGTTTTAATATATTTTAAAAGGTTTTAAGAATATATGATAAGTTTGATTATTTAATATTATAACATAATGTTTAAAGGTTTATAATACGATTGAAGTCACAATTTTGTTTCGGACTAATTGTGTAAAGCTTATTCGATTAGTATAACAGTTGTATGTCTTTTCTCTTCTTAAATTGATACCTATAAAATGAATTTAAAAATATAGCTAAAACTAAAACTACAAAAAACACAAACCTTTTTATTTTCTTTTGAAAATGCTCCAAGAAATTTTGTTTCTTCATTTTTATTCATGTCATCGAAGTCAATTTTTAAATCAGCAACATCAGCACCTGTTGTGTCCATACTATAGATGTACATCTGTTGATTAGCAGCATCCACTTTTTCCGATTTTTTTTTGCATAATTGCTTTCATGACTTTATTTCTAAACAAATTAATGAAATCTTGATTTCCACGTAAGTAGTTGAAGTAGTTATTCAAACATTTGTCAACAATTTTCTCACGAATAGAGGAATCCATTTTGATATTAAAAGCACAGGTTTAAATAATAATATACTAATTTTTGAGGAGTTAAAATCTCTGGCTTATTTTCAGTATTTATAGTAAGTTTTTTTTTGTTTCGCAATACTTAAAAAATTCTTAGCCTTAGACTCTTATTTCACAACCATTTGAAAGGTAAAGGTAAAAATATTTTGCAATAGCAAAAAAAACCATTTCGCAATTTAAAAAAACCCAGTTTCGCAATAAGAAAAGTGTTTCGTACTAAAAAATATCACTACTATAAAAGTAGCTCAATTCGCAAGTTTTAACTCATTCGATTTTTATAAATCAAATTTATTACTAAAGTATAATTATGCCTAAACCTAAATCTTTTGCTCAGTAATTTCTCGATAATGAAGCAGTTGAACAAAAAGTTGTTAAAAAGAGAAAACATAACACTGATAAAGAACCGATCGAAGAGATGAATAATTCTGGTGTTATATTCGACGAAGTCTTGGAATTCAAGCCCGACGAAGGATCGAAGTTTTCAAAGATTAAATTTACTCCGTCGTTTGAAACAGGTGTAAAAGGTGAAAAACTATACTTATTTCGTATATATAAGAAAGATGAAATGATGAAATATCGAAATACCAATTTGGCTTTGAAATTTCTGCTGTACAGAATTTAAAGATTGCATTGGATAAAATTGTTTATTATTATGAATCAAGTAATTAACTATTAAGACAAAAGAAGTTACCACTGATTTATCATGTTTAAACATCAGTCCTCTGACAGTTTATAAAATCTTATAACTAAATAATTACTTATTTTTTTATATAACCACAATTTATAAGAATACTCATTATATGAATGTTTTTAATTTGAATATATGTACACTTATGATTGTTTAATTAAAATATAATTTGTAATCTTTTTTTGATTGATAAATAAAAACAATTTATTAAAAAAAATATCACTGTTAAATTTTTTTATAAGATTTCTATTATTATTTTTTAATGATTGCTATATTGTATTAAAGACCGGTTATTGTTTTATAAGTGCACAAAAAACTTGGTCTCAAAAAAATTTATTTCAAAAAATATTGATAAAATTCTATAAGCATATATGAAATCTTAACTTATTGTCATACTGTTTGAGTTATGTTTGATATTTTTTAATAATTGTTATTGTATATTAAAGACCTTTTATTGTGTTATATGTGCACAAAAAAACAGGTCTCAAAAAAATTTAAATCAAAAGAAAATGATATAATACTATACGCATATATAAAATCTTAACTTATTGTCATACTGTTTGAGTTATGTTTGATATTTTTTAATGATTTTTATTTTAAATTAAAGACCTATTTTTGTATTATAAGTACACTAAAAACTAGGTCAAAAAAAATTTTATTCAAAAAATATTGATAAAATACTATAAGCATATATGAAATCTTAACTTATTGTCATACTGTTTGAGTTTTGTTTGATATTTTTTAACTATTGTTATTTTATATTAAAGTGCTTTTATTGTGTCATATGTGCACAAAAACTAGGTATCAAAAAAATTTAAATCAAAAGAAAATGATATAATACTATACGCATATATGAAATCTTAATTTATTGTCATACTGTTTGAGTTATGTTTGATATTTTTTAATGAATGTAATTTTAAATTAAAGACATGTTATTGTGTTATAAGTACACAAAAAACTAGGTCTCAAAAAAATTATATTCAAAAAATATCAGTAAAATACTATAAGCATATATGAATTCTTAACTTATTGCCTTACTACTGAATATTTTCTTGTTATTTTTTGTTGACTGCTATTTTAAATTAAAGACCTATTATTGTGTTAAACCTGCTTACTAAAATTTATATATTAAAAAAATTTTATTGGAAAAAGAAATGTATAAATAAAAAACAATATAAAAAATTACTATGTGCTTAACTTATTGAATTACTATTTAAGTAAATGTTAATATTTTTTGCTTATTATTATTTTTAATTAAATACATACTATTGTGTTATAAGTTCACATAATAGCGTGTCTGAAAAAAATTTTGTTCGAAAAATAATTGTATAAAAGTAAAGACATATAAAAAATTTCTATGTGCTTAGCTTACCGACTTACTATTAAAGTTTTGCTTGTTATATTTTAATGATTTCTAATTTAAATTAAAAATATGTTATGATGTTATATATACACTTAGTATTATGTTTCAAAATATTGAGATATAAAATTTTATTTTAATATTAAGATGTTTTAAAATTTTACATATTTAATCTTTAACTTGTATTATAGGTATCAACTACATTCGAAAAAAATTTGAATTTATTATGGGTATCAGCCTGTTTACGGTGGATTTGAGAAAATGAGAAAAATATGCCCCGAAGCAGCAGTTGCCCTCGATAAAGGTAAACTACATATATTAGAGATAGATGATGCTCTTGGAAATGATGTTGTTTGTAAAACGATTGGCTTTGACATAAGTTCTATTCCAAACTTGATTGAAGGGATTAATTTAATCTCTTCCATATATAAAAAAATATTATTGAACGCAAACAAAAATCATTGTCAATTATATTAAAGAAATAAAAGTTCAATTGAAATAATATTATCATTTATTAAAGATATATGTTTTTACATTGAAGCAAAACTAATATAACGTAAATCAATAATATATAAAATAATAAAATGTTACGATTCTACCAGTGACAGTATCGACAAAGATAAGTATCTATAATATCAATTTGAATGATTAGCAAAAAAAAGCGCATATGTGAAAATGTTATTATGTATTATTCTAACGCTAAGTACGATATTTCTAATGATGTTCCAATAAAAATATAGCTTATAATAGTAAACCAGTCAGATATGTAAAACTTTAGAAATAAAATTTTAAAAATCTCATGAATGTTCAATTCAAAGCTTCTATATTATTTATATAAATACAAACTGAGTTCAAATATTTTCCGTCCTTTCATTGAAGAAAAGATCAAAAGAACGAAGATAGCGATATTATTTAAAGGTTTTTCTAGTGATTATATTTATTTTCTATTCAATAAAACAAATATAATGGTTTTTTATAGAAATTTGAACACTTTTTTCTTTAAGTTTTTTAGCATTGTTTACTTTTAAAATCTGCGATAAATTAAGTAAATAGAATAAAAAATAACAATTGGTTAATCCTTGAGTTATAATGAAACTGTAAAATTTATTATAAACTTGAATATTTAAAATGTTTTATTAAATTATTATTCAATATTTGGAAGACCACGCGAGTATTATTAATAAAATAATTTTAAAATTGGCTTTTTTCTAATTTTTCAATTTATAAAACCATTTAAATGAGTATTTCTTAAATAAAATACATGCTTTCGTTATTATTCTCTAAAAAATATACATAGTAAAGCAAATTTCGATAATAAAGTTGATTAGAAAAGTAATAAGTAAAGATAAATAAAAATAATCTTATAAAATGAAGGAAAAAACAAATGAAAAATTTTACTAAAAGAAAAGAGGTGAAAATTTGAAAATAAACAATAATTAAATTAAATTTAAATAAATGTATAGGGGAGCAAGCGAACATAGTGAGCATTTGACAAAATTATAATAGTTTAGAAGTCATATATTATGGCTTTTACGATCTTGTTTTCAAAATATAATCTATATATGAGATGTGCATCAACTCTACATTGCGCTAAACTACTTTTTAATCGATTAAGATCTAAGAGTTGACTCATTATTGAGTAAAGAAAAGTAATTTTTGTTTTTGTCGCAAACATCAAAGTTTAGATTTTAATTATAAAATCATTAATCATTTTTTTATCGCAGTTCTATTGCTATCAGATAAGTTTCTCTTCAGTTGTAATCTGTAACTCAACGTAACAACATCTATATTTGTATTTGAGAATTTACTAAAATTATTTTAATAAATAAAATTTGCTTTACACTAAAAACGTGTCCGCAATTAATTAATTAAATAAATAAATAAGTATTTTTCAATTTAAAAAAATAATTAGTAAATCAACGATCAGTAATAAACGATCAGTAATTATTCAGAGTTTGTAACGCAGTGTTTGTAATGATTAGTTCAGACTCCGGCTAGCATTGAACTCTTCTCGATTTGACTGTGCGTCCGACTGTAATCGCGATCCGCCCCCAAATAAGAAACGACGAGTTTAGTGGTTAACAGTTCCATTCGAAATCAGCACGTTTGGCCGTTTAACCACTTTTCATAAACATATGAATAGGTAAAACATTTCAAATTCATAGTTTGTTTTTTTAATAAGATTACAGTTTTTAAAGTAAATAAACCTCAAATTTTAGAAAACTTTTCATCCTTATAAGTAGTGTTGTATATCTTTTTTTAAAGAAAAAGAAAAAGACAGAAAATTTTGTCTTTTTCTTTTTCTTGAAGAAAAGAAAAAGAAAAGACAAATAAAAAATCGGTTTAAAGAAAAAGAAAAAGAAAAGACAATTCAAAACTTTTTTAAAAGAAAAGAAAAAGAAAAGACAATTCTAAAGAGAATGAAAAGAAAAAGAAAAAGAAAAGACAATTCTAAAGAGAATGAAAAGAAAAAGAAAAAGAAAAGACAGTTTATAATAAATTTTGAAAGATAAAGAAAAATAAAACAAATTTATGGAATGGAAAAGAATACTAAATTGAATTTAAATTAAATTTATTTCAGTTCATATAATTATTAATTGATGTATTGTAGACGCGGTGTCTGTTGAAATCCGATTATTTCAAAGCAAAACAGTAACATGAGATAAGCCAATAATATTTTTGAGTTTATAATGTGATGATTTGAAAATAGAGGGATAAAATATTTGCGTTAAAATTCCCATTTTATAATACATATACTTATATTTCAATGAAAATTAAACAGAAAAATTTCTACTTAAAATTTCTTTTTTGTTACTCTATTATGAATAGTTTTAATTTAAAACTTGTTTACGACGATGTTGTATGTTGTTTAATAAATCATTTAGTCGTATGTATTAGACGAATATCAAACGTTTTAAAACTAACTTTAGTGCAATATATATTTTTTTATGTTAATCTGTGAATAAATATAAATTAATTTTAACAATTAGTGCATTTTCTAAAATATGTCACATATATCATATACAGATTTTGATTGTGAGTTTAATAGTGATAATGAAAGTGTTTCTGCATTTGATAAGTTAATGAATGTGCCATCAATTAGTGATTCCATTAATGAAAAATCAGATAAACGGAAACTCAATTCAATTCACAACTATTTTGAATATGATTCTCAAACTCAAAAGTCTAAATGCATTGTATTGAATTGTAATAAAGAAATGTGGTAAAAAGACATCGATCTTAAGAACACATTTAAAAACCAAACATAAAAGTGAATTTAAAACTTATTGTGATTCAGATAGTGGCACTAAAAATAAAATATCAAAAACTGTTAACACATCTCAAACTTCAATGTCTGACTTTTTTACATCTCAAACGATAAGAAATAAATATAACAAAAGTGATCCTAAAGTTGTTGGATTCAATTTACGCTTAATAAAACTTATATCCAGAACATCTGTGCGAATATCAATAGTAGAAAAAAATGAATTTAAAGATTTGATTCATTTTTTGGATGCTAAAATTCCGATTCCAGGGCGAATATCAATAATCAAAAAATGTTTAAAATGCTTCAATTCAGCTAAACAAGAAATAAAATTGAAAATAGAAAAGTGTAAATCTTTATCACTTGGTGTGGATATTTGGAGTAAAAAAGGTCTGAGCGAATCCTATTTAGGAGTAAACGCATATTTTTTTGATGAAACTAAAAATTCTAAAATATTAATAACATTGGGATTAAAATTATTTCCGCATCCGCATACGGCAGAAAAAATTAGAGACAATTTACAAGAAACTATTTCAGAATACAATATTCCTTACAATAAAATATTCAGAGTAAGTACAGACAACGGATCAAATATGGTGAAAACTTTTAAACTTAATTTTGAAGAAAAAGATGAATCTGAAGAGTTCATAATAATTGAAAATAATACTGTTGACGAAATCGATTCTGATTATGATTCGGAATTTAATTTGGACGAGTTTGATGAAGAAGAATTGTTACATAAAAATACGTTCAAAGATGTGAATATTAAAAGAATAGGGTGTGTTATTCACATGTTACAGTGTCTGATTACAAAATCAAATAAAAATTTAGCATTTACTGACACAATTAAATCAGCTACAAATTTATTAAAAAAATTCAGACAATCTGGTAAAAATTCTGAAAGTCTGAAGCAAATTTCAGGATCAGTATTTCCCACCATAACACCTACTCGTTGGAATTCTCTGTATATTCAAATTCAAACTTTAATTGATAAAAAATCATTTTTAGATATAATTTATGCTGAACTAAAACTCGATAACCTAAGACAAAAAGAATGGGAATATCTTCAAGTATTTGTTAATTTATATAAACCTTTTCATGATATTACTAATGAATTAAGTAAGGATTGCGAAATGACTATTTCTAAAGTTTATTCATCTATTTTGTTTTTAAAACATCACCTAACATCGTTTCCCAATCAAAAAACTGAAATAAAAAACTTATTATCAATAATGTTAAAAGAATGTGATATTAGATTTGATCATCTATTCAATCCTATTAACTCAAATTTTTCGGATGAATTATTCTTTACAGCAACATTTTTAGATCCAAGAAATGCCAAAATAATAAATGAAGTTCAGTGCAATGTAGCAAAAAAATTTATCAAAGAGTTTGCTAAACAATTTTTAAGAATAGATAATGAAAATGCGGATGAATATCAATCATCGATAACAGATATTGAAAGCTTGACACCTTTTGAAGCATTTATAGAATCAAAATTATCAGAAATTATCTGTTGATTTAATCATTAACTTAGATAAAGAAATTCTTAATTGGATCCATTTTATTACATCAACACGTATTGATTTAAAAACAGATCCCATAGAATTTTGGCTAAACTCTAAATTAATTGAAAATTTTAAAGGTTTAAAAGAAATAGCAGTTAACATATTATCAACGCCATCATCAACAGCCTCCGTTGAAAGATTATTTTCAGCAGCCGGAAATGCTTGCATTGGCAGAAAAAATCATTTAAGCGACAAAAGACTTGAAATGATAGTTTTCATAAAAAATAACTCTAAATATTTAAGTTCTTTAAATTTTCTTTAAAATATCATTGTATAATAATATATCAAAAAATTAAATGCATAATTTAATAAATAATTAAGAAATAATCTAATATTATAACTTTTGTAAACGAATTATTATATAAAATTATATCAATATATTCTCAATATTCTCTGATATTAATTATAATCAAAATAATTTATCTTTACTTTTCTATTGACAAAATTCAATAAAATATTTAATTCAATTAAGAATAAACATTTTAATAAACGTTTATTAAAACTAGAACTGTAAAAGAAAAAGAAAGAGAAAAAGTAAAAGATAAAGCAAAAGAAAGAGAAAAGAAATGTTAAAATTTTGTTAAAAGAAAAAGAAAGAGAAAATTCTTTCAAATTTATTGAAAAAAGAATAAGTAAAAGAAAAGAAAAGAAAAACAATTATTAAGAGAAAAGAAAAAGAAAAGAATAATTCAAATTATAAAAAGAAGAAAAAGAAAAAGAAAAGAAAAAAAAATTAAATCAAAAGAAAAAGAAAAGATTTATTAAAAACTGTAAAATATACAACACTACTTATAAGAAAAATGAAACATATTCTGAATTTGATTCTGTCGTAACAGTTATTAAATTTACATGAAAACTAATATAGTGAAACTTAGTATTCTGAACAATTTTTTTATAGAGAAAACCTACAAAAATACAATTTAAGTAAATTCTTTTATGATCTAGGTTTCATTACTATTAAATTATATTTTAAATACAAAGATTTTATTAGTATACGTATAATAATGGATTTAAAACATTATTATTCAAATTCAATTATTCAATAATATTATTATTCAAATATATAGATCGTAGTGTTATTCTACGATTAAATTATTATTAGCAAATATTCCCGGAAAAATGTGCAGTGTTTTAATTTTTAATGTTGATGTCGATAAAAATAAAGTTTATGAACCACTTTTTTGTTGGAATGAAGAAATTTTTTAATTTTTGTTTATTGAACTAATATAATAAAATGCATTACTTTTGTTGTGTATGAGAATTCGTAGAAGACCACTAGTAGATAAACCGAACTCTAGTCTTATTAACTAAGTATAGAACGGTAAGTTTAGTTTTACGTAAACCTCGCGTATGAAACACAAGAAACCACATTGAATACCACCAATGTTCACTGAATTGAATGTTAAACTGGAAGCATACAATTTTAGGAAAATGGACATATTTATACTTCGTAAAAATACTTTATTGAAAATTATTCAAATTACTATCAAAATTGATCAGTACGATCGATATTGATCTCAACACTGGTGATACTTATTCATTAGTCGGTATCAACCACTGGAAGCGAATATGTTCTCCGAAAGTTTGGAATTCTTCACTCAACCTTCGGACATAACAACTAACAAAGCATTCCAGTTAACTTTTAATTCAACACACAGACATAATCAATGGCAAAATAGACAAAGCTTCGATTATAGTGGTATGTTTTACTGCACTTCCTACACTACTAGGGCGTGACCTACTTTCAAATTTCCCATTGGTTTGGACTGACATTTTGAAGAAGTTCAAAGGTGCGGGAAAAAAATGATTATGTTAAAAAATATCAAATAGTTTCACATTTTGATTTGTTTTATAAATAGTAATAGTGTATAAAAATATCGGTAGTGATCGATCGCAATCCTATATCTGCGAACAAAACGAATGTCTGTGGAGCATAAGCGATTTTGCGGATCTATTGTGAACTAAACATATGCCGTAACTATCGACTAACACTTCCTAATACCGGCGTAACGAAAACAATTCACTCATAAATTTCAGCTATAATGTCGATCTGAACGACGTCAAACATTGTTTTCTTCTCGAATACTTTACCGCTATTGAGAAAGATATTGTGATTAACGTTGATTACAATGTTAAAGGAGAAAATTACATGGACACTATTGTTAAAATATAACAAAAAATCGGACAAACCGTATGTATTTAATTTTAAGAATATAACTAGAATTTATTCTTGAACCAATAATTTAATATATATTTTCTACAATTTTAAGCTGTAAAATAAAAATAAATATTTATTTATAAATATACAAAAATATTGATCATTAATAAAAGTGACCAAAATGAAGCTTATTAAAATTAGTGTTGTTCAATTGTGCTTTTAGAATTTAAATTAAATTACTATTAAAATTATTTATAAATTTTAAATTTGAAATAAAATTCAATTAAAATTATTTACGAAATTCATAGCTCGCCACCGGTGGTCACCGGTGTCTGTGTCAACAAACCATCGGTATACAGTGACTAATTTGTATGTCTTGAGCGGGCGCTAACAGTCAGCTAATTGGTTGGTGCGTCCAACTTTTGAAAAACAAATCTGAGAATATCATCTAGAGTGATATTACAAGAAATTATTTAAAATTATTTTTATTGTTTGTTAAAATAAATTTAATTTGTTAATAAAGACCTTTTGTCAAAACAAATTCTAAACCATATTATTTAATTAAAATGTTATTATTACTATAGTAAACTTTATCTAGTGTTGTTTTTGATTTTGTAATTTTGATTTTAATTTTGATTTTTTATCGAATTTTGTTTTTGATTTCATAATTTAATTGCATTTTGATTGTATTTTGATTTGCTTTTTAAAAAATTTATTTTGATTTGTATTTTGATTCTGATTAATCAAAATCAAAACACAAATCAAAATA
>JAQIVF010000229.1:0-28295 GCA_034698365.1 Steganacarus magnus
TTTAAGTCTTACTCGCGCGCGCGAGTAAAGTGAATTTGGGGGTAAAAATTCATCCATTTTCGCCATACTCGCGCGCGAGTATAGCGAGATACTACGTTAGTATTCCGCTTATTCTGCATAAAAAGCTAGTAATGGATAAATCTATCAATAAATTAGAAATAATTTTTAGTTTAAATAGCAATAAAAAGATTTGACAGTTAAACAAAATTATATTTCGTTATCGAGTATTTTCAACGCTATGATGAACAACTAATATGATGTAGCAATAAATAATATTGTGAATCATTTAATTCTTATGTGTTTGATAATTGCGAATTATGACTAGATTTTGTATGGTTTATTTAAATATGTTTAATCGCTACAATCTAATTGTATTCGATATGCGATTGATCATCAGTTTCTTCCGTTATATTCGACGCATTACCAAACGATAACCTCATTGCGTCCAATTTATCGCCTAATGTTTCATACTTAAGCATTAACTCGATGGGAGTTCTATCGATACCAGATGTCGGCGAACGTGGATCTTCTAGTCATTGGGAATTAATATAAAATGTTATCAGTTTTTTCAATTTAATTTAAAAATAAATTTAGCAGTTACTATGAATATAGCTCACAATCAAATGTTATTTATTGTTAATTTACTGTCAAGTTTGTTTAATACTGTTTTATAACAGCTAAAAACTGTATTTATTTTTTAAATCGTTAAAATATATAGACTGCCCCACAACACTCTCCACTAATAAACTTTTATATTTGTTGCCTTCACTAAAAGTATAATAGCATAACACAAAACAAAAAAAGGCAATGGATTTAATTGTTAACACTAGATGTAAAGTTTAACCCTCAAAATATATATTCATTTTAGTTTTCAACTTATTTTCTCAGATCTCTGCCAACAGACGCTAATTATAAGTATACTTTCAGTGCTCCCTCTCATACAATTATTTGTGTTTAATTCTACTCTCACTCCGCTTCCAGGTGTTTCCAGTTTGGATCTATAGTTTAAAACTAAAGTGTGGCTAAATTATATGTCAAATATTCATTAAACAAATGTGATACTACTTATATTTTAAAGCATAACTAATTTGCATACCAAATGATAATTTCATAGAATTCAATTTTTGAGCTAAAGCTTCAGTTTTGTGTATCGGAGTTTGTGATGGAGATTCAGACAAATCACTATCAATAGTGGTGTCATTTTGGTGCGGATGGTCATCGAGTCGAGTGCATGTCTCACCAATTAGTGAGCGCTCGCACACCAATGATCGCTCATCACTACTCGTCTCGTCATCGAGTTCTGACTTGTTTTCATCATTTTGTATCGTTTGATAATATTGATTAATATCATTCCATAATTTAGAAAATACAGATCCCATTCTTTGGTTACTTTTTATAAAAATCGTAACTTAAATTTTAAAATACAGGTCTCACACAAATCACGTCTATTAATACATTTACTGCTAATAGTGATTCGTTTATTTTGATAAACGCTAACAAAACCATGTGTAGCGCACTATTATGCAAACTTTTATCCTATTTTAGAAATCGATGTGCTATTAAGCTATTAATTTATTAAATTAATCAAAAACAATACGATTCTGATAAATATATATTGCGTTTGAATTTATTAGTGATAGAAATCGGTGTTTATTAGTGCGAAAATCCTCAAATAATTGGTTGTAATTTGTGGACACATATTTTGAAAGCATTCAAAATAAAGAAACATTTATACTGACTTACGATATGATAATCATAGTCAGTATTAATCTATAAGTGTACGGTCTGTAGCATCATATCTATCATTACTATCGTAAGCGTATATCATAATTTGAATCGTCATTACAAGTTTGCAATGGATTTAGTGAATCGTAGCATTAATCGCGTGAAAACTCCTTCACCGACCGATAAGATATATAAGGATGAATGCGTGTTCTGTTTCGATACACCGGTAAATTCAATTGACATTTGAAGCCAATGTTATTAACACTTGTTTCTGATTGCTTAAGGATTCTCCGAATGGTCTTTATATATGTCTAAATACTTTTCTGGGCTTTGGTCGTGATTTTGTCGAATTGCATCACACAAAAACTGGGAATTCAATATTTTTGAATTTGCGACGAATTGCTCACGAGGTTGAGTGTAGTTGCGACGAATCGCTCATATTTTAATTAAATTTATGATTCGGTTAACATTCAATAATAGATACCCGGATGTGAGTGCGAGGAAAGTAAGCCTAAAATAACAAAATTGGCGATCGGTGTCGACGGAGGGTTTAATGTAGACAAAGCTCAACAAAAGTACACATACGAAGAAATTAACTCAGTCGTTGTTTTACCAGAATTTGTTGTCATACCACTTCCTAATCCTAACCTTCCGGAACAGGTTTATTAATTTAATAAAATTTTAGATACAAAAGATAAAAATTGAATGTTTGTATTTAAAACAGTTATTGCAATCAATATCGATGGTATTAGCGGCCGATGCGGCGTTTAAAATAGAAGAATTGCAAGCTATTTCTGGAACATGGGATGGAGAGAAGAGAAAAGTTTCAAAGTAATTATAACGTATTATCGGGCAATATTCGCGCGCGCGAGTGTGGAGCGATAATACGTTAATCCAATAATCTAACTATTTTAATGAAGCATTCATTTTATATAAGCACGAATAAGCAGAACTTGCAATAGTTAATCACATCTTTGTGTGTTTATAACAATTTCAAATAATTACTGATTTGTTTAGACACGCACTGAATTTGGTTCAGTTGGATAACGGAGTGAAGATATCTCCGAAAGGTTGGAAATGTCAAAATTGTGATAAAAGAGAGAATTTGTGGCTTAATTTAACTGATGGATCCATTCTATGTGGTCGAAAGTTTTTTGATGGAAGCGGTGGAAACAATCACGCGCTTGAATATTATGAAATAAAAAAATATCCGCTGGCCGTTAAATTGGGAACTATAACTCCTGATGGCGCTGGTATTTAGTTTGGACGTTCTATAGCATACGGGAACCATTGTTGCAAAAATAATTTTATTTAAAATTTTTTGTAAGTTTTTGCTAAGCTGTTGAAGATAAAAGATAAAATAGTGTATACGGTTTAATTGTTAAGACTTTATTTTTTACAACAATGGTTCCCGCATATTATATAACAACCTTTAGTTTCTCCTTTACCATTGATTATTTAATTCTATATATAATGAATTTATTATAGATGTTTACTCGTATGATGAAGACGATATGGTTGAGGATCCAGATTTAGCTAAACATTTGACACATTTTGGAATCAATATATCAAGTATGCAAAAAACCGATAAATCGATGATTGAGCTCGAAATTGATTTAAATCAACGCTACGACGAATGGTCTATAATTCAAGAAGAAGGTTGCAGTTTGAGTCCATTATGTGGTGCTGGTTATACTGGTTTAGTTAATCTCGGAAATTCGTGTTACTTGAACTCAGTTATGCAAGTTATGTTTAGCATACCTGACTTTCAGGAACGATATTACCCACCTTACGAAATATTTCGATCATCCACTGATCCTCCCAATGATTTCACCACACAAATGGCTAAATTAGCGTATGGTTTGCTCTCTGGAAAGTATAGCGAAACAAATAGCAAGACTGGCGAACAGGTTGGCATTAAGCCAACTATGTTTAAAAATTTGATTGGAAAAGGACATCACGAGTTTTCAACAAAACGTCAACAAGATGTTCAAGAATTTTTTCTTCATCTCATTAACTTTATTGAACGAAATAATAGAAGAAATTCGTCAAAACTTGCTTCTGACTGTTTTAAATTTCAAGTTGAAGAGCGTATCGAATGCGTTAAGTCAAAAAAAGTGACATACAATACTAGAACCGAATACATGCTATCACTACCTGTATCTAAAGATATTTCCAATCTTGAAGAATATCTCACTTTTGAATCTAAAAAGAAAGAATTAGAACAAATTGGTCAAAAAATGTAATTATCAGATTATACCGTATAATCCCGTTTTATCTTATATTTAATAATTTGGTTAAGGATTTGGCTCTTAGAAATTTGAATGGCAAAAACCCATTTTTTATTACACATCCAATTTAACGTTATATTACATGTAAGATAAAACGGGATTATACTGTATGTTTAATAACTCTTGCAATCAATCTTAAAACTTAAGTAATAAAAGATAAAAGATTAGAATAGTATGGTATAAATACAGTAATGTACTAACATAGACTTCGGTTCATTTTTTCTCCAAATCTACCTCCGAGTCAAGAGTTCAACGTTACTAATTTTTTTGTTTAGTTTTATGATTGAAATGTAATGCCCATCACTACTTCCATCTTATTAACATTTGCTGTTTTTTTTAAACTAATTAGATATTTTCTTTTATATTTTATATCTGCATAACTCTACACCAGTAAATTGTTGCTTGCATGTATAAATTTTTATTTATATGTAAAAATTTAACTAAATTTTAAAAATATTTTTAGAGATTCTAAAGATGCAGTTCGACCTATAATTACGATCGAATCGTGTGTAGAAGAGTTTGCCGAACCAACAATTATTGACGATTTTTTTAGTTCTGCTCTTAATTCCAAGTCAATTGCAAAACAGTAAGTGTAATAACTTATAATTATAGCTTTAATGAATAATGAATTTAATATTTAAAGACTGTTTCGATTGCGTTCATTTCCCGATTATTTAATGGTTCACATCAAAAAGTTTGCTCTCGGAGAAGATTGGGTGCCTAAGAAATTAGATATATCTCTTAATGTGCCTGACGTTTTAAATTTGGAACATTTGCGCGGTTTCGGGCTTCAACCTGGAGAAGAACAGCTACCAGACTCGAGGGGTTCCGATAATCAACCATTGAGTGAAACTTCGAGTGTTAAAGCGTTCGAGTTTGACGCCACTGTTTTGGCTCAATTGTGTGAAATGGGTTTTCCATTAGAAGGATGTAAACGCGCGCTTTTCAACACCAAAAATGCTGATCTGGAAACTGCTACCAATTGGATAATGGAACACATGACTGATGCGGATTTTTCAGAACCGTTTCTTTTAGACGAACCGCAAAGTAGTAAACCTAAAAACCCTCAATCATTTACAGCTGATCCCGAAGCCATGACAACTATTGTATCAATGGGTTTCTCAGAAGATCAAGCATTTCACGCATTAAAAGCAACGGTAAGTGTATTCACTTCAATTTATTAGATTTCGCAAATTTTTTTCGTTTGTTCTGTATAAAGATTCGAATCATAGGAAATTAAAAAAACAGCATTTTATAACTTAGGTTTTAGCTATAAAATATTAAAAATTGAATTCCATAAATTTATTGCGACTGGAAAATTAGATTTGTACCTTAAATTCGAATAATTATTTACTTTTTTGTGAATTTTCTAAAAAATTAAAGTGTTTTGTTTCTGATTGTTATCATTTAGAATATCGCAATCTTAGCTTTAGTTTTGTTAAGAATGCTGTTTATTAATTAATAATTTGTGAATTTTATTGTTAAAATTTGCAGTTTACGCTTACTATTCAGTACAGCTTTTACTGTTCAAGTATTAAGTATTTACGGGTATTTTTATAAACTTTTATTGCAATTATTTGGATCTAAAGATGGCATGTGTTTGGCTTATTATATTCACAACCAAGTGACTCATTAAATAATTTGATTTTAGAATAACAATTTGGAGCGCGCTATTGATTGGATCTTTAGTCATGTGGACGAATTGGAGAGTGCAATGCAAATCGAATTCTTTCCAAACAGTGGCGAACAAACTGAAAGTTCAAACGCAATCACTAGCTTTCGTGATGGCAGTGGCAAATATAAGTTGATTGCTTTTATTAGTCATATGGGATCATCAACGATGTGTGGTCACTATGTTTGCCATATTCTTAAAGACGATCGATGGGCTATTTTTAACGACAGTAAAGTCGCGATTTCAGAACATCCACCCAAGGATTTAGCGTATATGTATTTATACAAACGGCTGTAAAACATAGTCAATTTTTTATTTTAACAATTACTTTCGCTTATAATTTCTTTTATACAGTACAATAACTCCTTTCTCTATAAATCAGCTTTTAATCAGTTTTGATTATAACCCAAGAAATAATTAAAATAAAAACAACTTTGATTTTAAAATGAGATATTTATTTCGTCAATACAACAAAGACATAGGAATGCGACGCACATTATGATGACATTTCTGACATGTCTTCTTTTGTCTCGATTGGTATCGATGTTAATAGTTTGCTGTGGATTTCTAGTATCATTACCGTTGCTTTGTATTATTTGTGTGAACGCTTCTCTGCACAGCGGACAGCTATTGTTGTTTTGTGACCACTGCTCGATGCAAGACATGCAGAAGAAATGAGTGCAATTGTTTAAATGAGCTTTAATTTCAATAACGTTCCAGCAAATCACACATTTGTCTTTCTCTTTAGATTTTTTTCGATTTACGTGTCGATATTTTTCTCTGCGTTCATATTTTTTGACCATAATTGTGTTTATTTGTTCCTTCTTCTAGAAGACAATTATGGAAAACTGCACTTCCTTTAGATTAGCAGTTATGTCTTGTTTACGAATTTTTTTATTGAAATTTTATTTTTTTCCACAACAATGAAATTGATATTATTTTTTTATAACAATATTATTAAATGCTAAAAAACATTTAACAATAAGAAGATATTTTTATTTATTATCGCGTGCATAATAAACCAGTAACTTTTTCAATTTCAATAGTTATTATTCAAAAGACATTAATCCGACAAAAGATGATTAGACATATCTTATTTTGGGCAAAACAAAAAAAGGAAAGAGTTCAAAACTTATTGAAAAAAAGTGTAGTTACAAGTAAATCAAACCGAATTGTGAATGAGCCTAAAAAATCCACATTTTTAAACAATGAAAATGATTCAGTGAACAGTCCAATAAAGAATACGCGAAAAATAAAATTAGTTGGCGATTATTTGTTACCAAATTTGCAAAAAAACAAGACTACAAAGTCAATTTTAAAGAGTAATCATACGAATGAAGATATAAGCTTAGTTCGCTCGGATTATTTTGATCAAAATGAAGAGAATGATGCGAAACCAGAAAAATCTATCCACGAAATGGTTGAAAATAAATTGTCGATTATTGAATCAGAATGTAGAGATCAAACACATAAAAATGTTTATACGCAGTTTAAAAAACTACAAAAAAGCAGTGCAATCGATTCTGTGAATAGTAAAGAAGGCGAAAGTTTTCCGAAACTGGATTCAAAGCTAATCTATATTAAGAATGCTATTTGTAAGATATGCTTGGATGAGGTTAATGGTATGATTAGTGTAACGCAATGCAGACATATTTTCTGTATTGATTGTATTCGAAACTGGACCAAATATAGTGCACACTGTCCTGTTTGCCAAAATTATATAAAAGCATATGCCTGTAACATAACATTTCACAATTACACTGAAAAGCGCGTTAAATCGGAAATTGATTATGATATCGTTAAAGTTGGTCATAAACAAGTCAAATATATTAATTCTTTAAGTGCTGCGTATCTATTTGAAGCATTTTGTCTCAATTATCGAAACATGAAATTTCTAAAACAAAGACAAAGCTATATAAAAGATAAAATAATGAAACTAGAATTAATTTTGTGCCACAATCATAGTATTCAAGAAGTTGTTATTCATAATTATCTCGAGTTTCTTTATGGTGAATTAAAAGAAAGTTATAGATTAACAAATCAACGAAATAAAAATCTTAAAGAAATTTCAAACTTAATCGATTTGGATTTTGTTGCATTTTGGAGATCAGTGGTTCAAAAGAGTGTTTTATTTTCTTCAATTGATTGATCAATGATCATATCTAATTTCATAATATAGTTTTAATTATAAATTAAATAAAAAATGCACATTCGTCTGAAATTACTGGAAAAGATATCTACATATAAATAATGGGCAATGATTTTTGTGAAACAGTGCTTTATACGTAAATGCGGTTCATTCTTAATACTTATATTAATGATAGATTTGAAGTATAAATTGCAAAATTTAAGAGTAAAAGATCTAAGGATAATTTATCAAAATATTATTCTTATTTATTAGATGGTTATACAATCGTTAAGTACAGTAATAAGTGTAACTAATGAATGAAAAGACAGTTTTTAGTTTATAAACATTAAGACACTTCATTACTGTCCATATAACTACCACTGCTCTCGTTTTGCTCAATAGTTGTTATTATATCATTCATTTTATCAGAGATGTCTTGCTCCTCTTGTTCCTCATCCTCACAAACATCCATTTCAAATAACCGAACCCTACGTCTTGACTGAAATGAAACGCACGCCACTTTACGAGAGCCGCTAACGGCTAAACACCAACTTTTGATATTATCTAAGCATCGGAAACATAAACCTTGATCTGAAGTTTTCGATAACTCAATATTAAGTGGCAGTAAATTATTGTCATCCAAATTGATTGACGACGGAATCTTTTGAAATTTTGAATTTAACATTAGTAGAGGTAATTGAACGATATATGAACAAGAATTCTGATCAGTCAATAACAACGATATAATATCATCGTTATAAAACTGAAAGTCAAGCACTTGTAAACGCGAATTCGATGAAATGGTCGAAATGGAAAATGTGATCGAAATTGTTTCGATTAAGTCTCGGTTATTGATTGAGTAGCGAATCATAAATAATTCATTTGCTGGTTTAGATTGCTTTAAATATGATACGTAAAAGTACCCTAAATTGATGTTTGTTGTGTGATCGAGTTTAGGTTTTTCGTTTAATGGCACTGATATTAAATTAGACATATTAGAACGCATCCCATTTTTGGCAATTAGTTTAGTTAATGCATTGAACGGTCGTTGAAATGTTTGTTTCACATACTCGTCACATATCTTGTGTTCCTGTACTAATGATGTTTCGGGATTGTGGTCATATAAATATAATACGCTATCGTCTGTATTCGTGAGGTTTGGTCTGTCGTTTAAATACTGCACCCATGGGTTTATTGAAATATTATTAATAGAAGAGTTAATGCTATTCAATTTTTTATCTTTCAGGTATTGTCCAACTCTTTCAAGAGTAAAATTACTAGAAGATGGGCGATGCGTACTGTTTGCAGACTCAAACTCAAAATTTTCTTTAATAAATTCTGTGACAAATTGAATGTCTTGTTGAGATACTTTAGTCAATTCACTTTGACTAGTGGTCTCAGTGTTATAAAGTCTGATCATAGATGTGTATAGCCATCGAATGAACGCCTTAACGTTACGCATTGAAATGTCGATCACTTGTTGCAATTCCGTTGATTTGAGCAAAAAAGAAGCGATCGCTTTCAATGTTTTATTGACCGACACGATATCCAAACCTATTTCACCGAATTGTGATTCCCATAATGCCATTCCTTTCAGTAAATTAAAATGACAGTAAAGATGCTGGCAAACGCGTTGAACATTTTTAACCACTAATTTTTGAATGTTAGAGTACGCCAACTCTATAGAGTGTCCCAATTTTTTCAGCCCTTTGTCCGTTAATTCAGTTAAAAACTTTTCGAGTGTGTCGCTAGTGTTACCACACGCTAACAGCTCCAAGAATTCATCAGCCATTAATGGTGTCTTATCTTTGCAATCAGTATTACTCGCTTTATTAGATTTGTGGTGTGAAATATAATTGGATAATTTAGAGTCAATCTCAACCATAACGTCTTCCCACGCTTCCGATATTTCGCGCATCGATTCGTTCAAATAAATTAATAATGATATTGACTGCGCATATGTTTGAGATACGAGTAATAATTGATAGCTATATTGTTTTATAGTGTCTAAGCTGTAATTAATTAGAGAATAGCGAGCATTGCCTTCATTTTGCATACTATTAACTAAGATATCAATCATTCCTAAATCACTAGAAAGAGCTAAATAGCAAATCGATAGATCGCTGGAAATTGCGATTTTAGAAATAAGATAAATGCCAAACGCGTACAACTCGACAAAACCATTACTGGTTGCGATCGCCAACACGTTAAGAGTTTTTTGATTCTCGACTTTCATCAAATCGTTAACATCCACGAGCTTTCTATTACCGATTCTCAAACGACTGTCGGAAATATCTTTGAGTTTCGGTAAAAGTTCAATAAACGGCGAAATACCTAACGAACTGATTGCGTCGCATTCATTAAACGCAAACTTTTGCGAATCGTTTTGTTGCGCTCTCTTTTGCTGCCAACAAATACAACTTACTTGACCATCGATCACTATTTTATGTATCATTTCTGACGTCTCCACGTCGTGTAACGCCACGCAACTTTTGTCATCATTAGTGTCAACATTATGGTCATAAGCGACCGCTAATATCTTGCCATCAGGTCTCCATTGCATATCAATTACTTTAAATTTGATGTTAACGTTACTATCATTGTTTGACACATTTTTAAGCTTAGGCGACAATATATTGAACACTTTCTGCCACGAAACTAATCGGTGAACGATGATATCGCCTGTATTGAGTGATATGGCTATTAAATCCATTTTTGGATTCCATTTCATTAAATCAATTTCGCCACTAATATGTCTTTCATCCAAATACCGAAAATTAACCATTTCTAACAACAACTTTTAAAATCTATTTGATATCAAACACATTTTTAAACAAATCTTTATATACAGGTATAACGCATGCGTTTGTTTGTATTTTTATAAAATCCCTTAAGGTTTTAGACAATAACATCCCCAAAATAACAATTCGTTGATAGATTTGTTTAAAATAACTAGAGATCGGAATTCGGAGACAAAATTTACAACAAATTGGAGACATAAAAGGAGACACTATTTTACTTGAAAAGGAGACAAATGGAGACATTAAATTTTAAAATTTGATTCATTTTTCCCTTTCATAATTTAAAAAATGCATTAAACTTTTTCAGTGTGATATAAAACATTGAAAAAATATGTTTCCAAAAATATTTCGGGCATTTATGGGCATATTTTATATTAAATTTCTAGCAATAGGAGACAAAAATATATTTTTCGAGAGATATGGGGACATGTCTCCTTAACGGAGACAATTATTTACTTTTGGAGACAAACTTTGTTGACAAAATAAATGCATGTTATTCTTATTTACCTCATTTGTGGCATTTTTTTATTAAATTTTTAAAAATCTGAGACAAAATTATTATTTTTCGTGAATTGGAGACATGTCTCCGGAACGGAGACAATACCTTCCGAATAGAGGTTTCGGGGACAAATGGAGACAATGTCTCCGAATTCCGATCACTAAAAATAACACAAACAAGAATTTTTTATTAGATTGTTATAACTAGAGATGTATTTTGTTAAAACGAATTAGGATTTTTTGTTATTTTGTCAGAACAAATCAATTTTTTTGTTGAAACAAAAAATCGAGATTTCTTAAAAAAGTGGCATAAATTTTTGTGAAAATAAAAAAAATATAGGATAATAAGGGCAATATTTATGAGATACCAAAATTCAATGGTATGCAAAGCTTGTTTCTGATTTTTCAAAAATTCAGTTTTTACTTTTAAGCGATAAAATTTGGCTTAAAATTTTAGAAAATTGCAAAAATTTGTCGAATTTTTGTGGTTTTTTTAGTTTAGTCCTTATCGTGCCTGATTTTCGTTTTTATGAAAAATTTTGTTAATAAAATTCATTTATTGAATATTTTGTTGCAAAAACGATTTTTTGCGAAATATTGTTGTTACAAGAAGATTTTTGATTTAACAAAATATCATATCTCTAGTTATAACCAAAGACAGGACTTTATCGGATAATCCGCCTTTTTATTTAATGTATGAATTAAGCGGAAAATCGGGTTTTTTTTCTTAATATGAATTAAACGACTTTGTAAGTCCCATAAATCCGATTTTTAGGCATTTTCTGATAAATCCGAGTTTTTTTAGCGGAGTTTCCTATTTCTCTACAAATTAAAATATTAAAATCTGTTTAGTTTTAAAATTTTCTTAATTTATGATTAAAATTTTGATGTCATAATGATGACCAAAAAAATTTATCTATATATCAAAATATCCATGGGTTACGCTAAACTTTATATATAGAAAATAGGCTTTATTATTATATCTTTCATAAAAAGTTCAAAATTTATAAATATTTTATAAAAAACGACTAAATATGGTGCAATTAAATTTGTATAGCCTTTATATTATGCTTAATTCAATATATTTTTGCAATAAAATAAATGTTTAATCACAAAATTTACTATTTTTAGTTCCGACTTTTTAGTCCGATTTTCTAAACTTAACTCCTATGTTCCGACCAATTTTTGTCAATTTTTAGTCCGAAAAAGTCATGTCTTTGGTTATAACTTATAAGCCATCATGAATTTATTATTTACAATTAATTTTAAAACCTTTTCATATTATTTGTAATTAAAATTCGGAAAAAGTTTAATAAATTCAAAATTCATGTTAGAAATAAATAGAGTCCATTATTTAATTTAATCCATGTTTTATTAAACCGATATAAAAAATTAGACATAATAATAGCTAATCTCTTTCGGCGAGAGCTGTTAAGTGCTGTTCTACCTCTTGTTCGCTAAGTATGCGAAATATTTGCGATTTGTCAACGATTGCCACTTGAAGTTCACTGGGCTTGAAGTCAATGGTGAGCACATTAGAAAGCGCTCCAATCGCTAACTGTATTGTTTCGCTGTCCGTGTAATCTAATCGCTTCTTTAGCTTTTTCTCTAAATAGTTTGAAACCTCCACTGACTTCACACCGACAGCGCATCCGCGATAACCGCAGTAATAACCGGCGGGATCTGTCTTGTAAACCAATGGTTTGCCTTTAATGCGCGTAAAATTAAGTTCAATAAACAAGCAATGATTGCAATGATGTATTTAGTGAATGTTTATAATACAAACCTTCTTCATATGCGATCAGTATCATACTGGTGCCCAATGGCCTCATTTCCGCATTTTGAGTGTACACTTGCGCGATATCAGCCAACTTACGCGTCAACACTTCGATAGGCATACTATAGCCATACTTATACTTAAAATTGGACGCTTCATAGCGCGCTCTTTGCACCTGAGATGCAGAATCAGGTACAATGCCTGTCGTCACGCAACCAATGTTTGGCGTTATTCTGTATAAGTTGGTCATACTGTTCGCGTCCAGCAGTTTGTCGGCCACTTTCTTCTGCGTCACGACAACAGCGCATTCCGAACCTTTGAGAGCCACAGAAGTGATACCACTTTGGTTTATGGCTTTGAATGCATACTCTAAACAATTATTGAATGACAGTATAGTGAGAACAAAACATAACATAATACAATACAACATTAGCACAACCACAACACATACCGACTTGATATAGTCTTCCTTCGGGAGAGAAAATAGTGATGTGACGATCAAAACCAGCAGTGGTTCCACGAGCCATAACTCACTATTATTATATGATTAAACTGCAAACTTCAACAACACTGTACTGTACAGTATATGATTCAGCAAATCATTGAGTGCGAGTCACACACAAATTACGTTCAACAACGTATAATAGTGATCACTAGAGATCGCAATTCGGAGACAAAATTTACAACTAATTGGAGGAATAAGACAGTAAATGAATACAGTGTCGACGAAATGGGAAGTTACCGATGAGTTTGCCGTAAGTTCAATATTGATGGTAAAATAGTTAAAATATATTAACTGAAGTTGAAGTTAAAAATAAAATGTAGAAAAAAATTTAATACAATTTGTTCTAGAGATTAAGTTTAAAGTTTTGATACTTTAAAGTAAAGTTTATGATAATGAAAATCGTAAAATTTAGAGTTTATTAACGGTGTATATAATACAATATATCAAACATAAATACAATTATGATATAGAATTATGAACTGAATAAAAACATTTAAATACAATTAATGAACTAAACGAACAAACAAACAATTAAATAGACATTAACGTTATTTAGCGATAGCGTAAGTGAAATCAACATTTCCGTGAATTGTCTTGACGTGAGAGCGAAGTTCGCCCAAATTCGATGTCTGATACGTTTGACAGTAACCGCACTGAAAGCAAACGCAACCCATTTTGTGCACTCGAGACAAGTGAGACTTGAGACTTCCCGACTGAGTGAACGTCGAAAAGCACTTCGAGCAGTGGAACGGCTTCTCGCGAGTGTGCGTCACGTAATGTCTCCTAATCTTTGTTTTGTCGTACGAGTGGTAATCACAATCCGGACACTTGTATGGCTTGATTCCCAAATGCATTCTATGGTGTCGTTTCAGTTTTGACAGTTCCCGACAATAATATGGACACAAATCACACCAATAAAGTGTTACTAATAAAAATCATTCAATTAATTTAACTTAAATACTGATTTAAAGCGAATCATAACTCACTACCAGTGTTTCGAGTCGTAGTGTTGGCGCGCGAGACTGAAACCGTTTTAGTATTGCATTGAGACTCAGACTCAGACCCGGACAGACGCACCACCATATGAGACATGACGTGATTGCGCAGCGTTGACCGAAACGGCAAGTGTTTGTCACACACCACGCAAATGAAAGGCGCAGTTCTCGTCAAATGATTGTCGATATGTTTGCGAAACTCGCTTTCGGGCAACACTTGTTCGCTCGCAACGCATAGTTTGCACAAATATGTTTTCAAACACTTTCCGCTATAATTGAGTGTTGTTTGTATTGGATTAGTTTCGAGAGTGTGTTCAACAAATGATGGCTCAACAGTAATGTTTGTTTCGGTTAACTCCATATCATCAAAACAATATTATGTAGAAATTTATTTAAAATTTTTTCTTTAGTTTAGTGTTAAGTTAGCGCACGTGAGTGTTAGGTTGAGAATGCGATTTAATTGTTAGATCTTAGTTTTTTACAACAATGTTTAGGATTGGCATTGTTGACCACCTTTATCTAAAGAAACCCCTATAAATCGCATGTATTATCTTGTAATAGTAAAGATTAATAATTAACGAAATTAATTAATGATTGAGTGTTAGATTGTTTGTCTTTGAGGTTTAAAGATCTGTTTTTACAAACAGCGCAATAGTTTAATATTTACGCGCGTTTTTTTTAATTTCCAATTATTTTATACACATTACAGGGTTAGTGAACATTACTCTATTCTCATTAGAAAGCATTATTAAATAATAGTGATATCAAACTTAATGTTTCATCACTTGAAATAAAAATTGAAAACTTACTAAATATGGCTAATAACTATAAATTTCGGATATTAATCGCAAGTGATATTCACTTGGGTTTTATGGAAAGACACCACGAAAGAGGTATGTCATATATAACACGTGAAATGTAATCTAATGTAAACCTAATGTTTACTAATGATTGCACATTCAGGCGAAGACACGTTTCGGGCGTTCGAAGAGGTGTTAGCATTAGCTTACGAAGAAGACGTTGACTTCATACTACTTGGCGGCGATTTGTTTCACTTAAATAAGCCATCATTTCGGACATTAAAGCGTTGCAACGAACTGTTACGCAAATATTGTTTCGGTTCGCGTCCAATACAGTACCGAATAGTTAGCGATCAAAGCGATAATTTTTCGCATTACAAAGACTTCAAATACGCCAATTATTTGGACCCAAATCTGAACATATCGATGCCAGTGTTCACCATTCACGGCAATCACGACGACCCCACCGGTGCTAATCCTATCAGTTCTCTCGAAACGCTTTCCTCGTGCGGACTCATCAACTATTTTGGCAAATATACTAATGTCGAGGAAATACTGTTGACTCCGATTTTGATGGAAAAAGGCAACTGTAAGATAGCGTTATATGGCTTGGGATCCATTAACGAGGAAAGACTTTACCGTATCGTCACTAATGGTAAATTGAATTACTGTATGCCCGAAGGAGGAGATAACGATGACGACCAATGGTTCAAAGTTGTAGTCGTTCATCAAAATCGAGTTAAACGCGCGAACACTAAACATCTTCCCGAAAGGTTTTTGTCTCAATTGCCAGATCTAGTAGTTTGGGGTCACGAACACGAGTCAAACACCGAACTTGATTATAATGAGAGCGAGAACTTCTTCGTATATCAGCCCGGATCTACTGTTGCCACTTCTCTGTCTGAGTCAGAGGCTGGACCTAAACATTGTGGTATTCTTGAAGTATTTTTTAATGAATCTTCGGGACGACCGGAATTCAAAATCACTTATCAGCAAATTAAGTCTGTTCGACAATTTATTTGGCACACTATTAATATTCAAGATCTCATTAAAAGGAGACAAATAGAGGCTAAAGAGCAAGCAATTGAAGAGTATTGCAAAGAAAAAGTAAATTCAATGATACAACAGGCAAGACTCGAGCATACAGGAGACAAACGACAACCAAAACTACCATTAATTCGTCTTCGGCTCGAATATACGGATGAGTACCAAAAATTCCATATCGCAAAGTTTGGCTCACATTTTGATGGAAAAGTGGCGAACGCCGCAGAAATTATTTCTTACGTTAAGCGTAGAGATGATAGCAATGTTGTTGAGGACGGAAATTTTGATTTAAATGAAATGAAAAATCTTTTAGATCAAGAAGTTATCGGTGAACGCGTAAATATTGAGGATATAATTCGAGAATATTTCAGTAATGCTGAGCAAGAAAAATCACAATTGGCTTTACTATCGGAAAATGCGCTCACATTAGCGGTTAAAGAGTTTGTTGAGAAGGACTCGACCGAAGCTATCAATGAAGTTTACGAGACGCAGAAAGAGAAAATGAAAGATTATCTCAATTCAATGAGTGATCTGAATGTGGATGAAATACGAGATAAAATACGTATGTTTCGCATCGAAAGTATGAAAGAAGAGGACTCGGATATCGCGAGAATTCTTCAAAACATGCGCAAACAAAGAGTGACTGTTAAGAATGAACCAAATGATGATAATGAAGATAATAAATCAGATTTATTTGTTGAAAATGACGTCGAAACTGATGAAGAAATGAGAGCTGGAACTTCAACTCAAGCAACGGGAAGAGGCAGGGGTAGAGGTCGCGGTCGAGCAAAGAAAACTCAAGACTCGGGCAGAGGAAAACGATTGACGCAAACGCTTGACATTTATTCCGTTGCATCGAATTCCGCACAAAACCGTGTCACTACAAGTACGCGTTCTAAAAGAGCACGTACTGAACCTCTCTACACAGTATCATCAGATTCAGATTAAATTTTTATTATTTTTTACGGCATCACATGTTAACATTGTTTTAATTATTGTATTTGATAAAAATCTATGATAATTATATCTGTGATAATCGCTTCTAATTAACCGTTAATAAATTTTTGTGCTTCAATTTTTCTTATTATTCCCATATTTATTCTGCATCTTTAATTCCGGATTCCTAGAATATTTTAAAATAATAGTAATATTGTGCTTTAGCTTGTATTGTTTTAATCCATTTAAACCCACAATTTGACAAGAAAATTCACGATTGAATAATACTTACCGTGATTGAGAAATAAAAATTTTTATATTCTGAAAATAAAGGCGACTTTAAGAGACGTCCACTTCTGGATTCTGTATTCCGTGGCCGCAAAATCTCGATTATAGTGGAACATGAACTTTGCAGAACACTTCCGAGCGCTGGAACATTACGATTCGCAGATAAATCGTATGTCACCTGATTTGTTAGTAATATCTATGATAGTTTAATAAAAATTAGAGAATTCAAAACTATTATTTCGTGAGTCAAAGATTACGGCAATATTTTTGGAAATCGCTATATTTTTAAGTTTTGCAGCAATTTGTGATAATTCGTAGCTCTTTTTCTTTCCAGTATAATCATATCGGAAAAGATAGGCAATGCTATCGATAATAATAAGACGAACTTTAGGATATCGCTCGAGAAAGCTGTCCAATTGGTTAGTAATCACATTCAATAGTGATTGAGCGTCAGTATCGACCAACTTATGATAAATGTGTGCTGAAATGTAATCAACAGTCAATTCATTGCTTAATTTAATTTCGTTGCCATAGAATTCTCGTTTACGACAATTCAAAACACTTTTGGCCATAGATTTAACTCTGTCAGGTCTAAACTGCTTTTCTGTGTCGATGTAAAGCACTTCACCAGAAACGCCACCAAAATGTGGAGGTAATTGAACGCTAACGCATAACTGCATACTAGAATGTGAATATCAAACTCAATTCAATGTGTGTTGCAGTGGTAATAATTAAATGTATGTAAAATTAATTAGTAGCTTAAAGTATTATAGGCGTGGGTTATTGGTGGACAGCATTACTATGAACATAACATAATTAGAATGAGTTGATTTCGTACCAAATCTGTGACTTTCCAGAACCTGCTTCGCCAAACAGTTGCGTTAATCGCGACAACTGTAATCCACCGCTTAATAGACGATCCATCGATTTCGAACCCGTTCTTATGAATTCGTATTTCTGTGCAACGCATTCATTAACACTTTTTATTGCATACTTATTACTCGACGATTGCAATATAATGCTATCGATTTGGTGCCACTCGTCGTCGTTTAGTGACAACAATGATCTCAATTGTTGCTCACTTTTCGTTTCGATGTCCATTTTGTTGTGACAACCATTTTCCGTTAATTTTGTTAATAACTCTTCAGAAATATCGAACGATGACAACACTCGCGATGACATTATATTATTACTCATTTTATAAATAAATTCAATTATACTGTTTGTCAAATTAAATGAAAGATAGCAATCACTGAAACGTCAACACATATATATACACGTATAACACGTTTTGCGCTCAAATGTTTAAATCATATCACAAATGCGTGTTTACCAGTATTATTACGGTTAATCCTAGTTATATGAAACGCACTCCTTTTACATTAACTATTAAATAAATATTGCAAATTAGGTAAAGCACACATTTGGAAAAATAAATTATTGATAGAAATAGACCTTTAGTTAAAAATAAAAATTATTAACAAATATTTAGTTGTATTAATAGCGGTATTATATTACTTAATAGTATCGAACCTGAACTGTAATTTTTTATTATGAAATAACAAAATTGTTTCTGAACAGTGAATATTGTGTTTAATTAAAAAATATCACATCTAATTGGTATTATAGGGTAAAAATATTTCAAAAATAATATCTGTAATAATAGAGTTGATAATTAGAAATGGACGATAAAGTATTAATAATGGATTGCGGCGCTCATACAATCAAAATTGGTTATTCAACGGATTCTCAGCCAAAGTAAGACTTTTGTTAATTTAATGCTAAAACTAAGTATAAGTTAAATTTTATTAAGAAATTGAATTTGTTATTTGTTACTGCGAAACTTAGGAAGATTCTGAGTTTTTAGAATTTTTTTCTAATTTTCTATCGAACACGTAATCTATTTCTTTAAGCATTGATAATTTATTTTATTTCATGCTTTATTGATCAATTTTATCATGAATTTAATATTAATATTAAGGTTAATTCCGAATTGCATAACAAAAGTAAAAAGCGAAAGACGTCGGCCATTCATCGGCGACCAAATGGAAGATTGCAAAGACTATTCCGGTTTATTCTATATCTTGCCATTTCAAAAGGGATACCTCATTAATTGGGATCTTCAGCGACAAATTTGGGACTACTTATTTAAGACTAAACTGAAAGTTGACTGTTCGGAAACCACTCTTATTGTAACCGAGCCTTTCTTTAATTTCAAACCAATCCAAGAAAATATGACGGAAATATTATACGAAGAATACGGTTTCAATGGTCTTTTGAGAACAACCAGCGCTCAATTGGCGTTATATAGCTATTATAATGAAAATAAAAACTCAGTTTGCAGTACTATAGTAGATTCTGGTTACTCATTCACTCATGTGGTGCCATACGTGAAACAGCAAAAACTGGCCGAAAATATTAGGAGAATAGATGTCGGCGGCAAAGCGCTCACTAACCATCTTAAAGATATTATTTCTTACCGCCAGTTGAATGTTATGGACGAAACGTATGTCGTTAACCAAATTAAGGAAGATTGTTGTTACGTTTCCACGCAGTATTGGAAAGATTTAGAAATCGCTAAAACGCGAAAAAATGAACTCAATCGAGACTATGTTTTGCCAGACTATACTGTGCTTAAAAGAGGTTACGTTCGCGATCCCAATGATTCCACTCCAGTGACTGATCATCAAGTGATTCGCATGAATAACGAACGCTTTCAAGTGCCAGAATTATTATTTTATCCAAGCGATGTCAATATTAATCAAATCGGTATTTCGCACTCAATTATTCATTCCTTAAACTCTTGCTCCGAAGAAGTTCAGCCACATTTATATGAAAATATACTTTTAATAGGTATGCTATTTATTATTTGTTTTTATTATTGTGCTTTCAAAAAATCAACACAAATGCTCTTACCGTACAGTGAATTATTATTTGTCAAAATATAATTTTATTTCAAAACAGATCTAGGATTTGTAGGCATGAATCAATATTTCATTCTTGTTTATTTATATATTAATCTAAATATCTTAAATATTGATTTAAATTTCACTTTATTTTTGAAGGTGGGAACTCATGTTTTGCGGGTATAAAAGATCGCGTCTATAATGATGTTCGCTCAATGGCACCACATTTGTTTGATATCAATGTAACAGTTCCTTCCAATCCAATCACTTATGCGTGGTCTGCCGGAAAATCGATGGCCAATAATTCTGAAACTTTAAATAAACTTTACATTTCAAAGAAAGAGTATGAAGAACAAGGACTTAATTTTTGTATCTATAAATTTGACGTATAAAGTTAATATGTAATATCAAATCAATACGTATGTTATATATAATTCGGTATTACTGTAATGCTTTTTAAATTCTTTTCAATACAAATTTTTATTTATTATAACTTTAATTTTTAAGATTTGAAAATTATTAACGCGTTATTAAATTTATACGATCATAAGATTTTGTCAACAATTTAGTATTTTCGAGTCTAATGATTCATTCGCTGTGCGAAGTATTACCGTACAAAGTTTTCTTTATGAAATAAAACAAATTCATTATTTTTTAAAATTTTATTTAATAAATTTAAAAATATATTTTAAGTTATATTTAGTTTTTATAATTAGGATTAATTTTATCATTTATTATTACGGGAATCCTTTATTAATGTCCTCTCTATCAATTAAAATTAGTCCTCTCTCTCTCTCTCTCCAAACCATGTGATTGAGTGAAGCTCTGCTTAGTGTTCACTAGACTAGTAAACGGGTACCTAAAATGTCGGGTCGGGTTTTATAAATTTTTGGAGAAACCCGATATATAATATTTAAACCATAGTTTTTAACAAAATTGCGCATAAATTATACCAAATTTTTCAAAAAATATCAAATTACTCCTTTATACACTACTTAAAGTAATTAGATTTTGAATGACAGCTTAATTTATTTATTGAATTTAAATTTAAGATTAAAATATTTTTGGATATAATAATTTTTTAAAATCTTTTTGGATATAATAATTTTTTAAAATCTTTTGCTAATAAAAAATATTTCCCGTCGGGTCGGGTTCCAACTTGTCTGGCTCGGGTTGGGTCGGGTTTGTAACTCTTGGACTACTGTAGGGTTCGGGTCTGAAATTTTTCGCGATTTACATGTCTAGTGTTCACCACTTGTGATGTTTTGTCTCTCATGTGACCGTTCAATAATTGAGTTTTGTTTTATCAAAAGTTTTTATTATTGTGTATTTTTACAAACATATATTCATATTCAAATCAATTATTTAATGTTACCACAAATAGATGGATATGTCGTTAACACCTAAAGATCTGTCATCACTTCTGAGGTAATAAATGAACAATAAATCAACAATAAATCAACATTTACAGCAAAATTATATTGTTTGCAGTGTATTGAGCGAAGACGTGACCAATCACTCGACATTCGAGACGATAAGCTCAACATTTCAATCATTGCTGTCGAAGTGCGACGCATTTAGCGTTGGGTTAGCGCTGACAACACTACTACAACATCACGATCTAATAGCGGGTGAATCACAAAAGTTGAGCGCTTTGTTTCTTCTCGCAGAGTTGTATAGACACGAACATATTCTTAATAATCCGTTTGTCACCGTTTTTATTCAGATATTGGTGAGTAATTGCTTAAATCAATATGAAATAGTAATTTACCGAATTTACTAACGAAGCATACGCCAAAGGAGCTCAAACTGAGCGCAAAATCCAAACCGGAATCAAATATCGGTGCCGTTTATTTGCCCAAATTATCGCACAGAGAGAAATATTTTATCGCGCAGTTAATTACCAATACATCGATGCGTCAAGAGGTATATCGAAATGTTAACTTAATTAGAAATTAAAATTATAAATTCACTAATTCTAACATCGGATTTGCTTATTTATTATTTAAAAATTTCAAAAGTTTAAACATTCTATAGATTTTAATCGTTGATAATTCAAAATATTCTTTATTTAATAGCTTATTAAGCAAACTCCTAAGCAAGTGATAAACACGGAAATTCCCAGCGATAAAGTAAGAGTTTTCTACTCTAACATAATTAACGATTAACGAACGAACACGCATTTAAATGATTTTTTACTCAGAATTTCGACATAAGTGGAATATTGGTATCATTAGCTGAACGTCAATCTGAGCTGCCATTTACCAGCAAAGCTGGTGTTCCCACAGTTATGTCCGATCCCGACAATAGAACGTTAGTTTTTTTAATCAATTTATTTTTAAATTTTATTAAGGGTAAGCCAAATATTTTTATTTCAGAGGTATTACCATTGAAAATGAGGCCGAATCGAGGAGAAAATTGCTCGAAAGTTTATTTTGTGTCGACAATCCGAAACCCGAACAAGTATTCAAACCAGAAATGGTGAGAATTGCGCCGCCATTGCATATTAGCGATGATGAAGTAAGTGCACTATTATTCTCAATAAAAACTTTTGTGAAAACTCAAATAAGTACTACTGACGGCCGTTGTATTAATAAATTTATAGTGATTAGAAATAAAGGAAATTTTATTATCAATATCAGTAGTTTTGCTACAGTATGTTATATTTGACAAAATTAAAAAATTGTTACTAAAATTGATTGATTTATGGTCAGTTAAAATTAAATTATAATATATTAAATGATTATTTTTTTGTATATTTATAGTTTGTTTGGATATTTCCATCAGAGTTAAACGATCTAAAGCTAGCGTGGGATGCGTCGATGTGCATCAGTAATACAGTCGGCGTGGAAGCAAAACGACTTATGAACAAAGCATTTAAAGGTTCGCTATCACTCGCACAACAGCAGCAACTGTTGTCAGAGTTAGAACAAGACCCAAAACTTACGTATCACATCGGTTTAACGCCCAGTAAACTGCCGGAACTTGTAGAAAACAATCCTCTAATTGCGATCGAAGTGTTATTGATTTTAATGCAATCAAGTCAAATATCTGAATACCTATCTGTATTGGTAAACATGGAGATGTCTGTTCACTCGATGGAAGTGGTTAATCGCTTAACAACTGCCGTCGATTTGCCGACTGAATTCATGCACTTATATATTTCTAATTGCATCCAAACGTGTGAAACTATCAAAGATCGTTACATGCAAAATCGATTAGTAAGACTTGTATGCGTTTTCTTGCAATCTCTCATCAGAAATAAAATAATTAACGTTCAAGTGAGACATTTTAATAATTAAGTTTTTTATGATTTTAATTTAAAATCATTTTGTTTACAGGATGTTTTTATCGAAGTGCAAGCGTTTTGTATAGAATTTAGCCGAATCAGAGAAGCAGCGGCTTTATTTCGATTATTGAAACAACTCGATAGCGGAGATATTCAAAATTTAGGACCAAATTCTGAATCGTCGTCACCATTACAAACTTTGAATGAAAATGATAGCAATCAAAAATAATAAATTACATTTTGTATTTAAAAAATTTAGAGTTTTAATGGTTTGAGACCAAGTTTTGCTCGCAATGCGTTCGCTTCAGCGATTTCATTATCTTTGCTTTTAGGGTCATCTTTGTTAGTCGCGTGTTTGTCTTTATCTTTTCGATGTTTTTTACTTTTCTCTCGTTTCGGCGAACGTGAGCGCGACTTTTTTCTGTCCTTCCTATCTCTTGATCTGTCTCTTTCTGGGCGACGTTCGCGAGAGCGTGATCTTGATTTGCGTGTTCTGCCAGTCAGCGATCTGCTTCTACTTCTCTCCCTTCGTGGAGATCTACTTCTATGCCTTCTTTGAGGTGATTTGCTTCGATTCTTTCGAGACTCAGCATTAACTACTCTTTCTCTTGGATCCTAAAGCAAAAAAAAGTTATGACTAAACGTTAGAAAAACACATTAAAAACAAACATACGTCTATTTGGTCATCAGATTCAATATCCCCATCTAAATCTTCGTCAAGAATACTAACTCGTGGCCCGATTTCTCCACACTCTTCGTGAACATTGCGTTTTTGAATTCGAGGAAGAATCACGTCAAATACGCGGTCTTCTCTCAGCAATATATCAATGAATTCGTCCATATGTATGACATCAAATGCTAAATAAAATAATTGAATACGGTTATCATAATGTATCGCACATTCAGCCGTTAAAATATACAAATATAAGCGATACTTACTTCCCATTTTTCCCATTCGTCTTAACTTACGAAAGTCGTTATACAATGGTTCCAAATATTTATGTATTTCGAGTGATGTTCCGATTAGTCTCAAATAAAACGCACCCAAAGCTCGGATATATTTGAAGTCCTCTTGTCTGATAAATTCGATCACAATATCTTTGTCGGGTTGTATTTGAAGCAATTTGAGTACCAAACAGAGGAATGGCGTTGGCTTTATATTACCGCCATATATACCACCGATATATCGTAATTCCATTCCTTTATCGACCATTAATTCCGCTAAAAATCGATTCAAAAATTAGCCATTAATTATGAATTATTTAATCAAATAATAAATATATGGTAATATATGGTATACCAGACAACGCAAAACAATCTTCCTTCCAATATCTACTTTCGTAAATTCTGGTGCGAATGATCTTCTCGACCAAATATTGTGGATTCGTTCCATGTATTGTCTTCGCATCTTTCACTGTACGATTAGCCATAACCTCTTAACTTAATCATAAAACTAGACCACATCTATCTATATATCATATATGTTAATCAATTCATACCAAATCAATCGTTATATTTGCGTCACACGTTATTTATGTTAATACTTTTACATGTATTCGCTATATTATTACTGAATCGTATATTTATACACAACTCATTTAATAAGTTCCAACATTTTTACAAAATTCTTAACACATTTATTGATTCTTTAACTTAATTATTACATGATTTTCGATATCAAATAAAAAGTTGTAAAAATAATATTCACATGAATGAGATCTGAGGTGTGAACTAAAAAATGATTGAAAACCTATGTCAAAATATTTATATTTATTAAAATAACAATTACATAATGATAGGAATGAACAATAATAATAGTTTAGGTACAGTTTTTCCACTTAAGTTTCGATTAACGCATATTCTTTTAAGTTAAAAAAATAATGAATTAAAAATAATAATTTCATAACAACCCTAATAAAAAAATTCTAAAGATTTTCTTACTTTAGAACACAATTATCCATAAAAATCATAATTGTTTGGTAAAGCGCAGCAAATTTAGCGTAATTCGCAGTGAATTGAAAAAATTTAATGCATTAAATATATTTTTTTATATTAACTTATATATCTTATTTTAATGGTTCACTTTAACAGCTCAAATATCGGAAATAATTATATATTAAAATTATTTCACATTTTTTTTAATTTGTAGAAATAATTATCTATTAAATATGTTTGAATTGAATTCAGTTATCTAATGGGTTACTAGAGATCATTCCAATCCCAAAAAGTAATTAATACATTGAACCGCAAATATAATGATCGGTTGCCACGCTATCAGGTATCGAATAAAGTCGAGTAAATTGCCATACAAATAGTGTGGCTTCTGAAATGGTAGCGAAGCGAACAGTTTATTTAAGTCAACCTTTTCTCTACAGAACGGGCAAACTTGCTTTTTGCCGACTAAACACCAGCCATATATACAGTATTCGTGGTACGTGTGACCGCACGTCAATGTATACGTCTTTTCGTCCTCTGACTCGTTGTTATTTCGGCCACAAATCGCACAAATCGTTGATTTTAATTGTTTGCTCGGCAGTGATGACGACGGAGAGTAATAGCCGATATTAGCTGCTAATAAGTCCACTAAAAAGTCAGTGAAGTCTCGAGTCAAAACTCCGTAATAAATTCCGTAAAATAATAACAAAAAGCCGATATCCAGCGGAACATTAGGCTTAACACCGAAAACTAAATTAATGCCTAAAAGTGTAGCCATTATTATAACATAACCGATCACAGCAACGATCGACGAAAATGAGTATAAAAAGTAAAACCATTTATATATTAATCTCGGTATTGAACCGGCGTTCAAGTTTTTCTTAAACAGTGGTTTACTTATTAACGCAATCGTTATTATAGAGATCGCTAACCATATCGACACAAATCTCCACCAATGGTTGTACAGCGATAGCCCGAACGGCACGGTCCACATGCCTATCATCGACACATTCTGGTACGTCTTGAAGCTCCTCTTTCGCCAATATATCAAACCGATCTGAGCCACAATAATGGCCGTAATGAGTATGAGAAGCATCATGGCGTGCATGCCTTCGTGACCGCGATGTCGCTCGTGGAGCAGTATGTGCTCGCGTTCACTGTCACCCAATTCACTCAAATTCACTTTCGTTATGTCTATGCCGTGATAGATGTGATTGTTGTGCTTGTGGTCGCCCAACGATCGCTTCGACATTTCGTGCATTTCGCGGTTCATTGCAATTATCAATACAATAACAAAGGTTTAGAGTAACGTATTTTAAATTGAGACGAGCATACTGTCCATCAAAATATCTATAATATTATACAGTACTATACTATTTTCATTGAAACACGTGTTACTTTTATTGAAGAGTATTGCACACAACAGCGGTTCACAAACAGATTTTGCGCGACAATCAAAAAATCAAGTGTTTTCCGATATTTTTTTAAATATTTGAAATGAAGATATAAATACATGCATATAATTATGATTTGCTAAACGATCGAAATGGAACCGCTTTTAAATTGGTTATCATGGTTCTGCTGCTATGGTACGAATATATATATATAAACCAGTTGTGAAACAATGCGAATATAAAGTTCACAACCCGTTTATGAGCGATATCTGGTCGCTGGGTATGTGTCTCTACAAATTGGTGTGCTATCGAAATCCGTTTGATTATAAGGGCGATAGGAAAAAACATACCAGCGAACAAATATATCGGAGAAAGACTGTGCTCCTACGCAAACAAATCATTAATATCTAGGGATGGCCTAAGTTTATCTATAATAACTGACAGCGATTGACCCGATAAAGAGAAGTATCAGTCAGATATTGAAGAATTAGAGCTTAAAGGTAAACTTTAGAAGAACGGATCGAAGATAAAGGCTATGAAATAAAGAATAGGGAGTCACTCGGAAATGGTGGGTACGGCGAGGTTTAAGTGACGCTCGATTTAGTTGACAACAAACAGGTTGCATGCAAAAAGATCGATGTCGACAACTATGATAATGACAAAACGAAGAGAATATGGTATATGCAGGATAAGGTCAGACAATGTAAGCACGAAAAATGGGTCACCAATTCGACCATTCGAATATCTTATAAATCTTTAAAGGGTTTATGACGGCGGAAGTGTTAGGGACGAGATGGAGAAAAGAAAAGATAAAAAACCGTACAGCAAACGCATGTCTTGAAAGGGGTTGATTTTCTGCACCTGTCATATTTTTTATTAAATTAATTGTAGAAATGAATAATTTAAATTATAAACAGTTACTTTCGCCAAAATAATGGCTTTATTAATAAAGAAAAATACAATTCGAAATCGTATATAAATTAAATTAAAATTATTATGGTGAATTATTATGGCAAAAATTATGGCTTTATTAATATAGAAATTAAAAATGTTTGGATTGTTTAAAGATCAGATTAAATTAAATAATTATAAACTTCTTTATATACTTTAATAATTTAATTTATTTTGTTCCACTAAAAGGGAGAATTAGTCTTAAAAATGATGGCTTTTTTAATTATGAAAAATGCATTGTCTTGACGAATATAGATATGATTAAATTTAATAATTATAAAGATCTTTTTATACTTTAAATATTTAATTTATAAACGCTGAGTTTGTGCCACTAACAGGATGAATTATTATGGCCAAAAT